>JASVER010000071.1:2195062-2384865 GCA_030449065.1 Oceanodroma leucorhoa | reverse complement strand
AAAAAAAAAAAAAAAAAAAAAAAAAAAGAAAAAAAAAGAAAAAAAAAGAAAAAAAAAAAGGCAAAGCACCAAAGAATCCTATTAAAAATACTGCTCAGAAAAACAAAGTAGTTTTAAACATCACTACATCGAAAATGTTATCTGACACATCAGAGGTGTCTTTGTTATGCAGGATAGGTAGCAAAGCTTCCTATGTGCTTTCCTAAGTTAGGTTTGTGTTCTGACTTCAGGTGGCATATATCTTTATTTAATGAGGAAAGTGAACAAAATGACTTAAGCTTCAGTATGTCTGAAAACAGGTAACTAACAATCAGAAAAAATATGCCCTGAATTAACCTGACTATATTGAAAATAGTTGAAAAGCCTAGCAGAAGTTATTGAGTATGTCCTTAGCAATTTTTTTGTCCGGTTTTTGGCATACATAGTATTGGGCTCGTTGTTAATTGTGTCTGTAGTGTAGCCCAATTTTTTTTTTTAATATAACACTGCTGGCATCTCTGAAAAATCAAGTACATGGATATAATTCTGTAATTATATTTACTGCTATTGAAAGGTGATTATTAGTCCTGCGGTCTTCTGTCTGCTAAACAAGTGTCGGTTAAGCAGCGGAAGTTCCATGCCCTTTGCTCTTGGATGTGTAGGAACTCAGTCCTACTCCGGTCAAATGTGGTAGGGCAGGAAGGGGGTTTTGTGTCTAGTGCCCAATTCTTCACTTGTTTTTGCACCAAACCTGCTCAGTGGATATCTGTTCATTGGTGGGTGACTGGTTGTTTTGACATGGGTTCTTCACTAGAAGTTGCAGAGATCTTCCCACGTTGTCTGCACTCTCCTTTGCGGTGGGAAGATTGCCTTCTGTCAGTCATACTTTCAGTCCTTGTCTCCACATGGTTCCTCAAGCTCTTGATCCAAACAAGGTTGGTTTTCTTGGTGTTGTTTTTTTTTTTTTGGTTGGTGGTTGATTTGTTTTTGTTTGTTTTTGTTTTTTGATCCGAGACTGGTCTAGAAGCAGTGGAGTGGGCACAGTCTGTATCCCAGATTTTGTAAGCCACCCAAGTCCCCTTTTAAATATAGTTATTAGTTACAGTTTGTATTTTGTAAATATTTTCTTTGCAGTGATTTATGGCTTTTAACCTTCTCATTGTGATTCACAACATTTTGGACCGCCTGCTTCCTGGGGGAGAGGATGGGGGGTTGTTTTTTGCTTTTCTATAACTTGGACCTGAAGCGGTTCCAGTTCTAGAAGCAAGTGGGAGATGGAAACAGAATGTGCTGGGTATTAATAGTCTCTGTGCTGGCCTGTCACATTGGTGTTTGTCTGGCTTGTCGGGAGGTAGCTCTCTGTCTGGCCACGCAGATGTAGATCTGCTCAGAGCTCAGGTGGCGCTGGAGCCCCTGCCTCCCTCCTGCTAAGGAGAAATCCTCAGCAATTGCTTCTTCACCAGCTGCTTTAGGACAGAAGAGTCTAGTCGAGAGGTGGGAAGATGGTTGTAGAGCTGCCCCCAAAACTTTCAGAACATCCTCATGTTGCCAGGTGTCCTTCTCCCCTTTTACATGCACGTGTACATCTGTGCTTCTCTTTGCAGCTGCCTCTCCTTGCTTAGGGTTTCCTTACTGCTGGCGGGTGTAAGGGAGAAGCTGGCACGAGGGCACAGGCAGCAAGTAGTTAAAAGTGAAGCATATATTGCACGTGTCCTGAGCTCTGATGCTTTTCTCAGTGACCTTGAGCAGAGCTCAAAGCTTGCGTGTGCAGGCATGAATGACATTGTCACCTGCATAAGTATGTGTTATGCAGACTATGCTGAGGAGGTAAGGTGGATCCAGTACTGTTTCTAAATGCAGGATCTTTTGCCGCAGCATGTCTCTCTGTTGCCTGATGACAGGCATTGAGACCTAGGGAACATGTATTAGCTCCCTTCCGAGCTGAATCGCTGATGTCAAGGGAGAGGGCTGGTTCTTCGCTGTGAAGTGTTGACGTGAGGCCAGAAGGAAGGAGCTGAAACTCCATGTGGGGAAGGAGTCAGGGCGGGGAGTGGGCGCTCGGTGAAATGCGGGCTTTTATCATCTGGCTTGGTCAGGGTAGCGCTGTTGCCAGTCTCCATTATGTGCTGCTTGAGAACAGGCTCCAGGCCCTTCCTTTCATCTCCTTCCTAATGAATTAAGACAAGGAATAACTATAAAAGGGGAAAAAAAAAAAAAAGGCAAGATCTGAGGGGACTGTTTCTTTCATTTATGCTGTAGCTGAATGTGTGGCAGTAGACAAATGTATTGAGCTAATGTTATAGTGGCTGAAAGTTCAGATCTTACCTTCGGGCCGTGGATGATAGAAATGAGGGAGCTACAGTGTCCAGAGAGAGAAGGTATTTAATGTTAAACTGTTGCTGAAAAATCAGGATGTGTGAAAGCCTGAAAAGCATTTGGGGACTCTTAGTGTAGTCAAAAGGTAAGAGTGGACCAAGATCCCCTGTTCCTTCTATTGTTTCTCTTCTTTGAAGCCTTTGTCTTACTGTACACATCTCACGTGCTGCAAAATGACTCCTGTGTGGCAGCAGCACTCTGCCATATGCAGGAACAGCTGTGAGTGTTTTTGAGCAGACCACTGTACATGATATATCGCACCCTTGGTAAGAAAGGAGTTCTGCCCTCTGCCTGTGAACAAATGGATGGGAGAGGAGTGCAAATGACCTCATGGCTTCCTCCCCTGTGGAAGCGGCAGATCCAGTCCTGTGCAGYCTATATTTGAATTTAAAGACTAAAACATTTTTGTCATCACCGTTCAGAATCTGTGCCTTTCCTCATTCAGACTGCAGAAGATGCACTAGTGTGTGTGTTTGAGGATGCATCTGTGTGCATGGGTGTTTGCCCACTTGTCAATTCCACGCAAAGCCATAGAAAACATGGGATTTAGCAAATTGCACTAGCAAGGCTCCAAAATGGATTGCAGAGATCCCTTTTAGCAGGAGTGTTGATGATTTTGGGAGTTATTTTGGAGCACTCACTTGCAGGTGTTGTGTATGGTGGTGATGGATAGGCTACTCCTTCTTGGACAGATTTGCCCTGAGGAGCAAAGGACTCTGATGGAGTATAAAAATAAGACCACGAAATAGCATGGTGTGATTGAATCGCAAGCCAGCTGCATTGATTCTTCCCCTAGGGTGCACTTTCTGTATGTTTGGAGATGCATTTTTTCATAGAGGTGAAGGTAGGAGAAGAGGGGGAACTTGGAGAGGGGGAGGCAGCTTTTTAGATACGATCAGATGGAAGTTTCTGAGGTTGTTCTTGAAAATTTGATGTTTGGGGGATGGGTGAGTCTTAGCCAAATAAAAATGCTTCATCCTACTAGGCTTCTCCTGAGACTTGCACAGCTCTGGGAAGTAGAGATACTCGCAGGGCAGTATCTTCATTCTTCCTATCACAGCTTAATTTATATTAACCAGATCAAACATGTTTTGTGCCGCCTGCACAGCCCTACTAAAATAAAATGGAAGGCTGCCACTGCTTTGCTCAGCGTGACAAGACCCCAGTGCTTACTGTTTGCGTGCTCTTGTCAGTGCTTTGTAACCAATATGCAAGTTCAAGGTCATGTCTGTAAGAGACATTTCTGGCCAGAAGAAACTCTCTTAATGTTGCCAGTTTTGTTTATCTGTGGAGAGATGTTTCTTTCCAAATATTCATGAAGTGTTGTATACTGAATGATGTGCAGAGCAGTCTAGCAAGTCCAGTCAGTGGTTGGGGAGTCAGTGTGGGCAACTCCCCTGAGATTTCTTTCCTCTTTGGTACACAAATTGCATATTTAAAACAGGGGGGAAAAAAAAAGCCCCAAAACAGGAAAAAAAMCCCCACCACCCTACTCTTAAATCTTTATTTTTAAGGCCTGCGTGTGTTCTTGAAGGTGCCTAAAAAAGGCTGACTCTAGCAATTACATGGTCCTTGCCTTCTCATAGAACTTCTTTTCATTTGATGGGTTAAGGAAGAAGTCAGGTTGGCATCTAAAGAAATGAAATGACACTTAAAACTGCATCACACAGGTGGTCAAAGCATGGTTCCTAGGAGGCTGAGGCAAACAGCAGGAGAGAGAGTGAGTGGGTGGGTGCTCTTTGAATACCTTGGCCTGTCAATGCACGCTCTTGGAAAGGGACAGAGCAATAAACCCAACCAAATTGTAGTCTGCTTTGTTCTGCAGCTCTGAGTTTTTGAGGTAATTTTTCTGATTAAGGTGCGAAAAATACCATTTTCTCATCTAGCCATTTTGCAAAGGGGCCTTGCTTTTATATGTTGTGCTGTGCTCAAATTTTACCACTTCTTAGTCTAAGCCTGACACAAGTGGCTGAGGTTCTCTCCCTTTCCTCTCCCCTGCCAGTCATCTCTGTGGGGGCGTTAGGTCTCTCCTCTGGCACACTGGTCTCCCTTATTCCTCTGCCTTCTTGCTGTACTTTTTCTGTGCACAAGTACCCCTGGCCCACCCCTTACCTGGCCTCGCTGTACCAATCAGTGCTTGGGAATACTGGAACAAATTCCCTTGTTTTAGCAGTGGAATTGGTAGCAGAAAGTAGCACTTGGAGTTTTTATAAATCCTGCAGTGGTAATGACTGTTTCCTGTCCCTGGGCTGACTTTTAAATGTACGAGAAAAGTTAATCAAAGACATCCGAAGCTGTTCATATATGGATTTTTACCATTTAATTATAGATCTTCTTTTGGGGTAATGTTTCTCTGAAGGGAGCTTGACAGAGCAGATGCCGTTTTGCCTGGGGATGCATTTCTGGTATTGGCCCAGTGAAGAGCTGCCACTTCAGCTGTGGGATTTTGATGATTGCATGAACATCCTGCCACATGAGATTAGAGTGGCGGTTCTACCTCCCAGCTTCAGGATATGAAAGATCCGCCTCTTCATTAGAGCTTTCATATGGTGGCAGCTGAAGTGAGGAAGAACAGGCAAAAAGAGGGAAGCAATTTAAGAAAACCAAAGGCAAATCTACTAAACTAAAAGGTGATATGAGGGGAGGGAGGCTGAGATCTCATTACTGTTTACTCATGGAAAGGGAGGGGAAGAACAATAGATCAATTGTTAAGTGTTACAAAATAATTGTCAAGTGCTATTGCAATTGCAAGTGTAGTACTAATACCTAAAAAGAGATAGACAAAGCATGTGAAAGGAATTTGGTTTCTATTCATGCACACACTTTTGTCTTTCTGATTTCAGCAGACAGAAGGAGGGGCACAGACAGATGGACAGCAATCACAGACACAGAGCAGTGAGAATACTGAGAGCAAATCCACTCCAAAACGACTTCACGTGTCTAACATTCCCTTCCGCTTTCGAGATCCTGACCTTCGGCAGATGTTTGGGGTAAGTTACCAGCACCTTTTAAGGCATGGCAGATTCTCCTTCCCCACAGGTGGGACACATGGTGGTGGTGTATTCATGTGAATGAAAAGCCCTTCCCCCTCAATTTAATCAGCACACTGTAAAATATTTGCAGGACTAGGACAATTGGTAGCGTTTACCTCAGCTGGTAAATACACATGAAAACTATAACCATGTTGTTCATATCAAGATATTCAGTGTAACCTAACAATTGGTTTGGGAAAAAAAAAAAAAAAAAGAAACTTCACCTTATTTCCCAGTAAAGACCAGGATTAAACATTGACTTAATATAGCTCTTGCAAAGCACTGTTTTTCAGTTGCTTAGAAACTTGTTGAAATATTTGTCTTTCCTCATGATCCACTTCTGTGTTGAAAAATTGCTGCAAGGAATTGGCCAACTAGCAATTGCATGTGGAAAAGCTAGTGCAAGTCAGATGGTATTTTACATTGTGTATGATATACATTCTGTTTCTTTTGACCAAATAGTTTGTCTCCCTTCATTTTTGTATGCTATTCGTCATTTTCAATTTATAAGCTCTTTGAGGAAGAGTTTGTTCACATGAGTATAGGTGGTGACTCATTCCATGTGAACACAGTGATAAATGAACTAGATGCTTCATGACCTAACCTTCAGGTGAACTTATCTATATATCATCATCATCAGGAACATTTGACTTGTTGATATGATGGTAGCAGCCTTGGTTGATTGCATGTTTTAAAGTCTTCAGAAATATTTCTTATTATTTATAAAGTTAACAGTTGCTGCCTGTTTAAGATGCAGTGCAGAGGACTCAAGTCAGGGAGGACCAAAGCTAAGGTTCCTCTTGCCACCTTAGGCTTTGAGCGTATACCTTGGTCCTGACTGCATAGCCAGCTGCTCCTCCAAATTCTTCAGTATTCCTGTTTCAGTTGTTGCATCTCTTGAGCCATCTGTGTGGGTGTGTATGCATGCACATACACACACACTCTCACATGGAGAGTAGTGTTACAGTATTGTAAATGTGTCAAATTCATGGACTTCAAGCTTAGACTGCTATAAATGAGAGAAGAATTGAGCTTATCTATCTGTTCATAGCTTGGACAGTATAAAGTGAGCAAAATGTGCAGAAATATTAAAAATTTCACTGATGGTCTTCAGTAAGAGTCCCAATTGCTATATATTGTGAGAGATCTTTTCTCCTTGTTCTTGAAGCTTTTTGTGTCCTTAAGAAGCTATTTTGTGGATGAGACCAAATAGAGAGGATTGGTCAAAATGCAGGAGGGCAAGGCTGCTATTCAGAGGGACCTGGCCTGGCTGGAGAAATGGGCTGACAGGAATCTTAAGAATCTCAACAAGAGTGAGTTTAAAGTCTTCCATCTGGGAGGGAATAACCCCTGCAGCAGTATAGGCTGGAGGCTGGTTGTCTACTGCAGATGCTCTGCAGTAAAAGATTTGGGGGTCCTGATGGACAGCAAATCAAACACAAGCAGCAGCGTGCCTTTGCGGCAAAGGCGGCCGACCGCACCCTGGGCTGTGTTAGTGAGTAGCCAGCAGGCCCAGGGAAGCGATCCTGCCCCTGTCTTCAGCGGTTGTTGGACTGCATCTGGAATACTGTGTCCGGTTTGGGCTCCCCAGTGCAAGAAGTGCACTTCATCTAAGTGAAATACTAAAGCAAGCCCAGTGGGCACCACTAAGATCGTCAGGGGGTGGAGAACATGGCATGTGATCAGAGTCTGAGACCTGGGCCTGTTCAGCGTTGAGAAGAGAAGGCAGAGGGGGGATATTTTTGTTGTCTGCAACTACCTGATCAGAGGATACAGAAAAGATGTAGCCAGATTCTTTTTGGTTGTGTGTGATGATGAGATGAGAGACAACAAACACAAGTTGGAACATGGGAAATTTCAATTAGATATCAGGATTTTTTTTTTTTTTTTCTTTTTTTCTGTGAGGGTGGTTAAATAGCGGAACATGTTGCCCAGAGAGGTTGTGGAACCTCCATCTCTGAAGGTATTTGACTTGACTGGACGCAGCCTGGCCAACTATATCTCATTACACCTGCTTTGAGCAGGGGTTGCACTAAATGACCTCTGGAGGTAGGTCCCAGCCAAAATTATGATTCTATTGCAAGAGGCCTGGGTTTGCTTCTGTGTTGTTCATACATTAGATTGTCGCACTCTTGACATCTGTGGGAACGTTTTCAGGGTGAAACTCATCTCCTGGCAATCTGTGATCGCTGAATCTTCTCAGTCACCTGTTCTGCTTTTGTGTTTTTTAGCTTGCTTTTTGCTGTTGCAGGGCTGTGCGGTAGGCAGTTCCGTCCGGTTTGGATAAACCGGTTGCTGAAATCACAGCCAGTTCTTGGACTGCCTGCTACAATCTGTATTTAGCACGCCCTGCTCTGCGCTACTGCTGCTCCCCTGTCTTGGGAGCTGCATCGCTTACATAAATTGTTCCACGTTGTTTCCGTGGGACCAGTGCTTGGCTTGATGACTGGCCCTTTTCATGCTTGTTCACCTTGGTGCTGTTCCTCCCTGTGCTCCTGGTGTGGGGGACATGGATGAGATGGAAACGACAACAACATCCCTGTCCTGGTGACTCTTACCTCTACTTTGCAGATTGGGAGACCCAGGCAATTTGAATGAACTGCTGTCCTGAGAAGTGACTTGTATAAAATACAGCTTAACTGCTTGCATTAAGGTTTCCTATCCTTTTTTGGGCCATATGGTGCCACTTCTTGTACATAGAAGGGGCGAGGAAATATGCTATATGAGTTGGTTTCTGGTGTTCCTCAAGTTATTTGTTATTTGTTTATTTTTTTTTCTCTAAACATCATCTCAAGTTCCAGCACAGTGATGTGATTTTAACTGGGGTAAATGGTATATTCCCTATAAAACCTTTTGCTAGTTCACCTGGCTTTGTGTTTGCTGAGGGGTATGCCTACCAGAAGAGCTTTCATCTTTTGGGGCATAAAAAAACCATGTGCCATTCCCTGTAATAGAGAACTTTGATACTTTGCCAAGGAAATAATCAATGGTTCTTGCACATCTCCCTTTTTCTCTCAGTGCTGCTTCTCTCAGCATGCTCAGAGCCTCAAGCAGGAGAGCGTTTCCCTCTGAATCCTCCTTGCTCCTATTTCTTTTTCTGGATTGGGATGCTTTCCCTTGGGTGACTCACTGAAACCAACCCTTTCTCCTACAGGGGACTCATGGTTGTCTGAGTCTTCAGCTGTGGCTAGCCTGTAACCCCCATCTTCTCCCTCTGCCTTCTGTGTGTCAGGTCACATCTCCTCAACGTCATATCTGAGAGACTCAAAATCCTTGCCTGGAGTGATTTTCCCAAGCTACTGTACAAAGAGAGGAATTGGGTAGACAGCAAAGCTGTGGAGGAAGAAATAAATGTGATGGTAGGGAGGGATAAAGAAGTCCCCTGAGGATGGAACAGCATGCAAGAGGTCAGCCCAGTCCTGGGGCACAGAACATTAGCTAATGCTTTCAGCCAGACTTGAGTAGAGGTGGACTTCAGATGTGTTGTCCCATGTGTGATTAAATTGATATTACATAATGCTTTCTAAACCTTCACCATTTGTGAGAGCTGCAGACTCAAAAAGGATTTCCTGACAAATTCAAGTTACTTGGATTTCAAACCATCTCTCACCTATTACATGTTTATAACAGGTCCCTGAGATATCCTCAGGAATGGAACAAACATTTCCTTATGTATGTGCTTTTTATAGGGAGGCAAATAAAATAGGCTGCTTAAAACAGGTAATATTTACTTGACATTTCATGATGCCAATAAAAAGACTTCCAGAAAGTTTCTAGAAGGAATAGGTCATTCTTTAATGCATGCAATTCTGCACCCACTGTGGAATAAATCAATAGTTGACCTTGTTCTAGCAGATAAAGAAGAGTTAATAGCTGACCTGAAATCCCACAGTTGCCTAGGTACCAGTGATTATTATTTGTCTGTATTTACTTTGTGCAAACAGAATATGCCATCAGGCAGTAATGTAAGGAACTTTATAAAAGTCTGTTTCTTCGAGTTTAAACAATTGGCAGGATAACTGCCTGGGAAGGTACCTTTGAAAGGGAAGTGTTAATGGAAGCTATAAAGTATTCAACAAAATCATACTGATGGCCAAAAAGGCGTGATTCCATAGTCACTGGAACTGTGTTAATAAAACGCAAAGCATTCTGCACATTAGGCAGGGAGGATGAAGAAGAGGAGGATGTAAACGGCAGCGAATATAATCGCAAACTTAAACAAAGAAGCAGGTGAGAAAGGAAATGTGCTAATCATGGAGATATCGGTGATGTAGGTTCAGAGGAGAAGGCATCAATTTTTTACGTGCAAAAAGAAAATATCTAGGTGTAGGTACTATATAAAATTAGGAAATAATTGTGTGTTTTGGGGAAAAAAAACCCACAAATAACAAAACAAACAAACAAAAAGAAAACAGAAAAAAACAAGAAAAAACCCCAACTTGCTGTGTTTATGATTTAAGAGGAGGTATTTGTGCCATATCTGGTTTTGTATATAATTTGTATATAATGTATAACAAACGAGGATGAGACAGTGCTCACTAATATTTAAAAAACAGCTGATCTAGATAAGGTATGTCCAAAGATAATAGCCGAAGCAAGGAGCTCTTTTATTCATTAATGTTAACTTTTAGCCAATTCTTGTAAGCTAGGGGAGTTACAGAAGGCTGAAACGCTGTGCACCAGGATTCACTATTGAAAAAATTGAAAGGGATGAGAGCCTTGAACTGTCTTGAACAGGGAGCCTTGAACTGTCTATCCATATGTTGGTCCAAGATAAAAATAATTTTGGAAAGTTTTAAAAAACATTAGAATCTGAAGAAATGGTTTCATATCTATTCAGCGGGACTTTGTATAAGGTAATATACATCTTTGCAGACAAATACTGTCTTGTCTATTTTGACAGGATTGTACAAAGCAGTACTGATAAAGTTGAACATTGCTCAACCAATTGAATTCGTCCAAGTGACCGATGTTGATTTTTAAGAAAAAGAATACTTATCTCAAATAAACACAACACACATTAGAGGGATTAAAAGCCTCTTCAATGTTAGATAATAAAAAGTAGTAGTTATTGGGGAGACATCAGTGATAAAGACTTGTTTCTAGTGTCAGTTTCCCCAGCGATCTGTTTCAGTCTCAGTCCTGTTCAGTATCTGTATCAGCCCATGGAGACAGTGCTATTAAAACCTTGCCAGTAAGGTTTGCAGTTAAAAAACTATTTGAGGAGGAGGAAAGAGAAAGATAAGGTTACTGTTAGAGAATGACTTGAAATGCCTGGTTAACTGACGATAAATCCAACAAAAACATGTTTGATGCAGCTCAGTGAGGAGTACCGAGTATGTGGGAACCAGACTGTGCTTGTAGGGTGGAAAGCTTTCTCTGGAAAGCACTGATTTGGGAGAGTACTAGTGATCGTTGAAGTTGCTTCAACAATGCAAAGGGGGGTATCAGGTTGAAGGAGGGATGGGATCTTGCTCATGTTCAAAGTTGAAACGACTATGACTGCATAATTTTGTTCAGTTCTGAGATCAGTTTAGGAACAAAAAAATAATCTAGGGCTTGGAAGGTGAGTGGCTTTTTAACTGTGTAAGGTGTTGGGTATGTGACCTACTCACCTTATTAAAGAGAGGTTGGGAGATGACAAGTCTGCTCTCTACAGGTGCTTATGCATGGATGATACCTACTAATAGGGGGTTTAGGTCTAGTTTACAGTCATAACAAGATTTTCCAGTTGGAAGCTGAGATTTAATACAATTAACCTTCAAATAAGAGAAAAGCTCTTAGTCATTGAGGCTAATTTAAACAATGGAACAACTTACCAGGGAGTAGAAGAGTTGCCATCAATGTTAAAAACAAGCTAGCAACTCTTCAAAAATCTTACTATCCAGTTTCTGAGGGACATTCTTTGGCTAATGTGCGTAAGGACTCCGACATGATGGTAGTAGTCTCCTTAACTGCTGGTAGGCTGTCCCCTTCCTTACTGGACTACATATGCAGAAGAAAAGCTTATGTTTTCCGCAACGTTTCCAGTCCTTTCAAGTCTGTGCTATGATACTGTCTGTGCTTGTACCTCATGGCTGATAGCTTCAGTCGTTCCCTCTTAGGCTTCAAGACGCAGTTTTCCTCCCAGTTTAAAACTGGCTGGGATACTCTGATCAGTTCTGGACTTCAGAGTCAGATTGACTTCAGAGTCTCCTGGGGACGATGGAGGCCAGGTTGGACTGCCTGCGAGAGGAAAATCCATCTGTCCTCAAGCTGAATTGTGAATTGCATCCAAAAAAAACCAAGCAAGTGGATCGTTTTGGTAGTTCATATGGGTGTCTGTGCACTAAATCCTTCTTAGCTGTTGTGAGAGCAACAGTACGAGGAGTCAGAATTGATGTTTCTTGGAATTTGCCATGGTGCAATGCTCTTTGCTCAAGAATCTTCAACTATTTTTAAAAAAGGAGAATAGTATAAGGTAAAATTAAGGACTATGTTGATGACGATTGCAGATGAAGGTGGCATAGTATAGTGCAGGGTGTGAATTCTCTCAGGCTCTGGTTTCAGATGGAGTCATTGCCTTTTTTTAAAACATGCTCACTCCGTGGGTACTACTTGTAGGCTGTTAACTGGTTCTGGTGGGGAACATCATCAGCCCAGTTGATAAAGGAGTTTTGTGCATTATCATCTACAGCAGTAATAATGCATAGCTGCTTTATATAAAGGTGACCATTCTGTCACATTTAATAACTTTCAGTTAATGAAGTTATTAATAACTTCATTTATTAAAGGTGACAGCATGGTAGCTACTTTTTTTTTAACATTGGATTTTAAGGCAGGTAATGTTGTTATCCTTCTCCTTCTCTAAGCATAATTCATATCTCTACTGCGAGGTTCTTTATGGTGTATGTTTGTGGTAGACCACTGCTTTGTAGATCCAAGCAGCACAGCTCTGCGAGCTCAGATATTTTTGGAAGCTCTTGTAGCCTTCAGATCTCAGCCTCTGGGGAAACATTTTGGCACTTTGCACTTCCTAAAATATCTCAGTGGATATAATTTCTCATCCAACTTCATTCTGGTGTCAAGAGTGCAAAACACCTCTGTGAGCCTATAGTTTGAGGCTAAAGCAATAACAGGCTAGACTACAGCTCTTTCTCACCAAGAATTTGGTAGAATTTTAAGAATGTATTTGCCAGTAAGTAAATTTAAATACGCTTAATTAATGATACGCAAGTATTGGCAATGGCAGAAAACTACTCGTTAGGCATTAAGGTAAGTAGGTAAATAATACAATAGACCAAGAAGTTCTGACCTGCGGGTGTTGATGCAGTGAGGCCTGAAGTACAGCAATAGGAAAGTTGCTGAAAGGGACTCTGCTTTCTGAGCAGATTGGACATCTGAAGGAGGAAATCCTGTCTTCTGGATATCAAGAGGTATTTTAGTTTTTTCATCTCTGAATAGTACTGGCCACCGATCACACGTAACAAGTCCTACGTGCCAGTACTGAAGAACAAACATTCTGACACAAGGTGGCCTCTTTATGACGATTCTTGTTTCCAAGCTCTTCCTGCGATGAGAAAGAGCTACAGCCCTGTCACAGGGCAGGACTTTGTTCCTGCTGATGTTGGTTAGAGTTAGAAAGGCGCTGCAGTTTATACTGATGTGGTTCACCACACAGATTTCTGGAATCACCTTTTGCAAAGGACTTGTGCGCTCAGTGCGGCTTGAGCATCCTGCTTTGTCTGCACGGCTACGCTGGGGACCACGGTCCTTCTGCGCAGGGGCACTGGTGCCGCTGCAGCTGTCAGCAGCTATTGTACTGTCTGTCTTGCTCTGCGAAAGCTACGTGCTTGCGCCACAGGACATAGAAACTTCTGTAGTCACCATCCGGTGGAAGACATGTATGACTGGATCATACATTTATCTAAGATTTGTTTGGGTTTTCATGTGAGTTACTAGAAGAGTCTGCAGTGAGGCTGGGCAGAATGTCAATTAGGAAACAGTGCTGTGCTGTAGCTGGATTTACTTGCATAAAAGGCCTGGGTAAAATCACATGGGGTTGTCTTTTATAACCGTTTTACATAGATTCAGTGTACATGTGTGAGTCCTCTCAAACTGAGTTTTGAATGTATGCTGCTTTTGTGGGCATGGGTCCAAGTACCTTTTCTGTGGCAGCAGTTCCAGGTTACAGTGCAGTTGCACCTCTGGGGATGGCACAAAGCAGGAACAAGGAGCTGGAAGTGTAGACCTGGAGCGRTCTGGCGTTAAGATCTCTGGAGCGGTACCCTGCGGTACTGTTCACCCCCATCTCACTGTTTTGTGTGAAAATTTTTTATTTGTGAGTCAGAGGATAACAAATGACTGAGAAACTATGTTCCTTGTCACTTTGTTTGCTGGGATGGCAGCGGTCTGTAAATCCTGTTAGAAATCTGTGCTCTTTGTGTGGCTTCCTTTTAAAGTCTGGTTTCTTAGAAAACGTCTGTGTTTCGTTGGGCAACAGGTCAACCATAATAAGGGCTTGTTGGTGCTTGTTTACTGTCTCTTCAGTTGGTAAACTATGGTAGTGCTTTGGTTTATAAACCCTTGATACTTCCATCTTCTTGTCAGCAAAGCATACTGGTGTGGCTCGGCTGAACAGGGTTGGCTGTAGCAGGGTTGGCCCCACTACTTTGAAGAGATGTGACCCAGCTTTAGGTGAACTGATAGCAGTGTAGCTCTGGCAGATCCCATGCTGCCATAACTAAGCACTGACTAATACACGCTACGATGGAGCCAGCTGTTCTCAGCTGAAAGTATATCCCATGGAGCTGAGAGCTAGGGTAAGGACACCCTCTGCAACATGGACCTATCCTGCATATGAAATGCCCTTGCTCACGCATCTCAAGCCTGAGGACCTGAAATGGTTTCCTGCACAGGAGATTGGTTTCCTGGCTGTTTTGAATATCAACTGTCTTTGAGAATGGACTGTTTGGCACCTTCAAGCTTTAGATAGTTCACTGCACTCATCTCTAAGTGAATTTTGTAGGGCCAGTGCGAAGCTGCTTGGGCATACAGAGTTCTCTTGTAGGGATGTGAGGTTGTCGCATGGTGTCTCACATTACCTTTTGTTGTTCTGTGATTTCTAGAGAATTCACCTTGTACTCCCTGTTTTTTGCATCGTTAGGGTTAAGTTACTTGTCTGGCACGTTTTGGAGCTGATTTTGAAAACTCTAGACAGGGAGAGGAAGCAGGGCCAGCTGGAACAGAGCGTACAGGAGGGGCCCTACCAAACTGTCAGTGCCTTGGAAGGCAAAAGCTCTCTGGTGCCAGATCTCTCAAATTTATTATATGTAATGTAGTTATGGCCTCTGCTGGAAAAATCTGCTGCCTTCATGTCATCTGGATGGAAAGAAACACATATCATGCCATGTACCTTTCCTTGCACAATGCCCTTGCATCTATGATAAGGTACATCATGTTCAAGCAAGAAAATCAGGTTCTGGTCATAGCTGATGTCTGTTAATATCTTTATGCCTCTTAAAACTGTTATATCCAACAGCCTTGGTTACCATTGTAGAGGAGATGATTCTCATTTACCTGCTTTACAGAAAAATAACTAAAAGCTGGTACAAGGTCACTCTAGGGAATGAAGCACTAAGATAAAACAAGATGCTATAGCTCCTATGCCATGGCATGACTGGAAGTGTGTGTGTGTGTATCTATCTGTCATGTGGCATGTACATGAGCAATTCATGGAGGAAGCTTCTTGCAGGACCTGGCATGTGATGGGGGATGCTGGCTTCTTGGTCACATAGTAAGCTTTTTAAGTCATGGTGGTGAGCATTTGAGATGTGTAGTCCTGCAATGCCGCCTTTGGAGGCTGTGAACTCTGCTGAGGATTCTTCTCCCTGGCTGCTGTGCAGGGTTGTAAGTAGAAGTCCTTGGTAAAAGTGAACAAATTGTGTCTGGGAGTACAGTGATTCATGTCTTCAAGGGTAGAGATTAGAGGGTTAGTCCTCATGGATGACCTAAGCATGGGTCTTGTTTTATTTGGCCAGACCCTCTGTCTGCTGGAAAAAACAAACATGCCTGTATACATGATTTTAAAAAATTACTATGGGGGTATTTGGTGTTGACCCTTGTATTTAGACGGCCTAGCATTTTCCATACAAAAATTGTGACCTTTCACTAAGGAGCTCTTAAAACTTCCATTGTTTGCAGTAGGCTGTTGACATTTGGTAGGGGAAGCACCATCAGAGAACAAAGTGCCTTTTTCTGTTCCACTAAATTAGATTCAGCTTTGAAGGAGATATAAACTGTTAAAATGGACTAGTTCTTTTTTCCTGCTTTCATTCTTCAGGAAAATTCTGGCATGCTACCAAAAAAAAAAAAAGTGCCTCCAGTGCTGGACCTGCTGTAACCACTGCAGCAGTGAAGACGAGAGCCGTGGTGTTAGGAGCTGTCAAAGCAGCTGTGGCAACGGCTGCAGCAGAGTCTTGAAGAGGCCAGTGCACATCCTCCTGCCTCATGGCCATGCTGCTTTCTTCCAGGGAATTTCATGGAGCAGGAAACCCCTCCCCAGCAAACCTCAGTTCAGCAGTTAGCCCGTTGTCTCTGCTCCTTCTCTCCCAAGCAGGTCCTTCTCTCCTGCCTCTTCAAACACCCACAACTCCTAGGTAGAAAAGAGATTGGGGCAGTTTGCATAGGTGGATGTAGCCCATTGTGGTAGAAGTCAAACCTGTGCTCACTGCAACCGCAGGATTTGGTGATCTTAATTCTGGCATCGAGGAAATGACGTACATCCATCGTCTACAGGGCAGGGAGGCAGCCCCGCCACCTCTTGTGGAGCTAGGTCAGGCCACTTGCCTTCAGCGTTACCGCCAGCTTTTTGTGAGCCACAAGGAATGAAACACACAAGACAGGATTTCCTGTTGGTGTGGAAACCCTGCGCTGTGAGCTCAGCCGGACGGGGCTGGCAGTAATACCCGAGGATCCAGATCCAGCTGGGTGTGGAAAAAGGGGGAGATGGCACAGCATAATTGTGCCCAAGAAGCTGCACAGTTTGTTCTCTTTCAAGATGATTCTGTTGAGGTAGAAAATGGTGATTTTTGATGGCGTTGAAGATTCTGAAAATAATTTTGGCATTTGCATTTATCGAGAGCCTGAGTGTTTCAGCGTGTGTGGCAAGGCTAGGCAGCTGAGCTGATCTGGCAGGGACAGATCCTGCTCTCGGGCAGGGTGTGCTGCTTTCTACTCCCTTTTGTTTCTCAGAGCCCTAATGCTCACTGGACCCTTTGAGCCACTTCATATCAGTAAATCGTCAAAAATTTTGTATTTATTCCTTTTGTAGGGCTAGTTTTTTGCAGGATTGGTGAGCTGTATCAGTTTATCTACAGGTGAGAATGAAAACTGGGGCCAGCTTTAGGAAGCTGGTGAGACCAGACAAGGAAGGACAAGGGAGCAGGGACAGCCCTTCAGCAGCCGCGAGCTGTTAAAATTGGTTCAGCCCCTGTCGTGTAACGACACTGAAATAGTCTACCAAGAAGGCAGTCGTGACTGATTTCTTTCATGGCAGTGCCCAAGCCATATGCAACAAAGACAACAAAAAGCAATCAACAGCTAATCTCCTTTATAGACAAGCCCACACCAAGCGTCGGATAGAAACAGAAAATGTATTTTAGCTGTGATTGGCACAGCAGCGGTCAAAAGAGGATCCAGCATGGATAAAGCCTAAGCTGTTGAGATGTTGAGGTTTCAAGGAAGATGCATGTTTATATTAGCATTATTCAAACTTCATGTAACGTGGGATATTGTGAATTCAATTGTTCTTCGGATGAATAGAAGATCAAGTATTGTCCTTAAACAATAGAACAGTAAAAACAACATCTGTGAACCAACATTTGTAAAAGAATACAACTATCTGCTTTTTAAGAATGGAGAATGGAAGCAGACAGAAACTATAGTTAAAATTGTTGGAAGCATTTTGTTTGCTTAAAGACAGTTGTGGAATACTTGTTCAGGGGACTTAATAGTTTTTTATTGCTTTACATATTCAGAGTTTCTCCTCAGTCATCATGGGTCACTGTTGTAAATGTTCCATGTTTGCAAATCTGGCCACGAGTCTTTCAAGCAGGGCATCCACAAAATGAGCATTATACTCATTTGACTCCGAATGGAAATGTTAATTTAAAAAAAATGGCAAATATTGTATTAAGAGCACTGTGGCAAAGTGGAGAGTGTCCCAGTGCCCAGAGGCTGTGTTCATCATCTTTCCTAACTGTGAAACCATCCTTTCTTTTCTTGTTGACCCTTCCTTCATTTGCTACCACCTTTAAATCTTCTGCAGGCAGTGAGATCAAAACCATGTTGATGGAAGCTTTTGTAAATAATGGGTAGGAAAAACGCTCAGATATAGCATTTGTCGGAGTGCAATGTGCATCTCTAGAATGAAGACTGCTCCATATATATGCTCCTGAAAATGAGATCTTAGACCTGTCTTTCTGAAGAGCAGACCTCTAGTTTGGAAATAAAACATTGACAGTTCTGGAGGACAGAGCATTGGAGGGCTCTCTTGCTGTGGTGGTGCTTTTACCTATAGGTTACTGGTTTGAATCTGGCCAGTTCAATAAAAATATTTTAATATATTCCAACGTGAAGGATGTGATCCATATATGGTTCCACAGAGTGTGGTAAATCTCCTTTCTAGCTTGTAGCTCTCGTTTCCCATTTTTGCTCTGTGCTAACTAGGGAGCTCTTTGGAACCAGTTGTTGAAACAGTGCGGACTAGTGGGGCCCTGCTCTCCTCGGGGTCTCCTGGCTGAGGCAGAGGTCAGAATTGTATCACATGTGATAAGCTTGTGTGGGTTATCAACAGCCTGCTGTATGTCACAGGTTGAAGTGGAACAGTATTTTTCTGAAAAACAAACTGTTGGGGGTTGGTCATTTTCATGGTTTCTGAATCTGCCATCAATTCTCTTGAMGTGTTGGAGTTTTGGAAAGTAAAGTGGGGGGGAGGAAAGGAGATTGAGGGTTTGGAATCCCTGAGGTTGGGAGTCTTATGTGACTATCCTCTCCAGAGAAACAACATCACTGTTAAGTTTCTCTTTGTGGTAGCCAGTTCAGGAGGAAGATGAAATGCTGAATTACATTTGAGAAATGTTAGATGTCTGAGATGAAATCATATAACCATGTCTTAGATGAAATAGTAGAATGAGGGAGGAAAGAATTGTTTAGATTAAAAGGAGGAAAAGAAAAGCCACCTCAAATCCCTAAAACTCTTGTGGAGACTTTTGTGAGAAAACCTGGGGTCTGTGACCAAGAGGATCTGCATGTCCTAACCCGAGGGAACTGGGTCACGTCACTGGGATTTTATACCTTTGCCTGTATGCTAGAAATGGAAATATTCTTACCTCCCTTCTTGCACTAAGCCAGCCCCCAAAAGGTAGGAAAAATGGATTGCCAAAAATAAATCTTTTTTTCCCCTTGTCTCTCTGCAGCAATTCGGCAAAATCCTTGATGTAGAGATAATCTTTAATGAGCGTGGCTCCAAGGTAAGTCCTGTTTCTGTACCTGTTTCTCTTGTTTTGATTGCAGAGTAAAAGGCGGTTCATTGCCTAGAGAATATACGCTGTAGAGATCAGCAGGAATTAGTGTGATGGGGGAAGGGAAAAGCTATTTCGGGGGCTGTCTCCTGTTCCCTGTGACTCCAGACTCTGAGCATGGTCATTTCTGGGCAGCATGTACAAATGCTCCTAGACACTCCTGTCTGTAATGTGGGATCAGGTTCCCCAGCCTTTTGAACAAACAGGGAGTCAGTCACTTGATCCTTCATACCAACCTGTTCCCATTGCACTAGCGATGGATGCCCTGTGGGGAAGGCAGAGTAAGGTAAAACAGCTTTGTGTGACGGGAGACTAAGAACAAAGCCTAACACCCACCCCATCCCCCACCCCATTTTTGTTGCATTAAAATACTTCTATAGAAAAACTGTCATATCTCATATGTGAAAGGATTTTATTTACTGTATTCTGCAGACTTACTCGGCACTTCTGAGATACCAGCCTTTCATGTTTGAGATATTTGATGCTTAATATAAGCATCTTCATTCCCCTTGCCTTGTCCCACGTGGACCTCTCCCCACTGAATTTGTATTCACACACCTATTTTCATCTTACAGATATATTAAGAGGGAGGTTTTGTTGAGGGTTAATGGTAATTTATTTCTCTGAAGATGAGATTTCAAATGTTGCTCAGGTCAGCTGCAGAGAGATTCAGTGATCTTTGTCCTAATTGGCAATTGGTTCTCATCACATAACCAGTATCACCACAATGACAAATTGATGTGATTCTCTCTCTGCCCAGGAGGTTCAGCACTGGAATAGCAGGGAGTTTTGCAGGTCAGGAGCGAGGTGCATTGCCAAAGCTCTATGGGGGAAGCTTGCACAGTGCATGTCTATACTCTGCTTGACTTAATCAATGCTAAGATTCCCATTTTCAATTAAAACAAAATTTCCCTCCTCCCCCCACACACGTGTGCGCACATGTGTGCATGCACACAAGAGAATTTGAAGTTGCAATTCAGCTAAAGCAGTTTCGGTTTAGAGTCTATGCCTTTTGCTTGGATTTGAGGTTCACAGCCTTAAGGTGGCCTCTTTGCTTCAACATACATTCCGGGGTATGTTCATGTTCAGAGCCCTCTGCAAATTTCCACCCATGTTGCCCAAGATGCATTCTGAAATTCTTCAGTCTCTGTATTAGCTGGAAACCAGAAAGCAGTTGATCTGTATACAAGAGAGATGAGTGTTAGCTCTTTCCCCATCCTTTGTTTATGCTTAATACCATGTTTTGATTGGTTTCGTGTTGTGTTGTTTTTTGGGTTTTTTTTTAATAAGACAGTTTGAACAAGTAAATGCCTATATGGCTTAATTAGAGAGTTTTACTTCCCTTTATGGATAAAAATCTATATGCTTTACCAAAACAATCAGCTATGCTGAGCTTGTAAATAGTTACTCTGCTCTCTGCTGTTCTTCTGATATTTATAGGGCAGAGCTATCTGTGAATTAGTCTTGATTTTAGTCATTTCTATTTGGCTTTGGGAATAGCCTCTGACCTCTATCAAATCCCTACTTGTTTGAATGTAATTGCAAAAGAAAGAACAAAAATAACTGGCCTGGCAAAGTGGTGAGCTCTATCCTTCATCCCCCACTGCCTGTGCTTTCCAGAACAGTGTTTTCCTCTCCGCACATGAACTTTACTCTCTCTCTCCCATCCATACAGCCCTGTATTAAACGCCCACGGCTGCCCTTTCCCTTCTAGGCAACACTAACATTGGAGGCTTTCTGTGAAGACTTGATTTATGACTATGAAAAGTACCTTCTTGTGCACTTGTTAAAGCCCAAGGCTTCTGGTTTTCAGTTAAAACAAAAATTATTGCTGAAGAGTTCCTTGACGAATTTTATCCTGAACCCTTAATAAATATATGAAAAAAGAAAGCGATCCAAAGAGATGGTCTTCCAGTCCTTGATCATGTGGTTTTCTACTGCTTTTTTGCCATTTTACAGCAAAAAGCAGTTGCAAAACTGAGAGCCTCTATGAGGGATGGGGCAGAATCTGAACAGAATGAGAAAACACCCAAAGAGCAATTTTGTGGTATCTTTGCATCCTTCTCTACACAAAATAATTCCTGTTTTAAAAAGAATGCAAGATTATTCCTGCTTAGCATGAAAATGGGAGGCCCCAGTGTTTGAGTGGGGTGTAGCTGCACGAAGCACCTGGTATTCACATAATAATGGAAAAAAAACAGTTTGGTGATCTGATGGTGAAGCAAAGGAAATGGATCTTTCTGGAGGCCACTCACTCACTCTTGGGTTCTTCCTCCACCTTAGGAAAAAAAAAAAATCTGAATGCATTTTCCTGCCCTGTGGTTTCCATTCTGATCTAATGATATGAAACCTCTCTCTCTTCTTCTCCTCTTCCTCTCTCTTGGGAATCCGAAAGCAGATGCTCCTGCTGCCTGCCTTGTGCTGTGTTCTCAATGCTCCCTTCCCTTCCCTGGGTTCCTAAGGGTTGTAGAGTTTTGTGTATATGTTTTGTAAATATTTAAAAGGTACAGTGGTAAATCCCAAACTGCCCTGGGTTTGCCCCCACCCGGTGTACGATGGGGTTGAGCAGCGCTTTGTCCCTGCCGAGCTGTGGCAGGAGATCTCTGCTGGGATCGCTCTAGTGCTGGTTGGTAGGAGGGACTGGAGGAAGCGTGTGGGTTGCATTCTTCCTTTTGAATCCACCTGAGATGACCAGGCAGTTTTCTTTGACAGCCTGGGGGAACTATATCAAACTGGCTGCATCTTCAGGATCTCTGTGTATTTAGGAAGTTTGGTGACCAAAGAGAGAGCAGCATGTGTCCGTCACAGCCACCTCACACTTCAGGTTCTTGCATTTGGCTTAGGAAATGTTATTTGTTGACTTTCTGTATCACAGCAGAGTAGGAGGCAGTTAATACTTAGTTTTGCTGATTCTCCTCTCAAAGCAATGTGAATTCTTGTTTCCTAACCCGATTTCTACCCAGATTCAATCTGTTTAGTAGGATTATATGGGCCCTGGTAGACTTCACACTGATACTGCTTTGCTGCTTATGAGAAACAAGATACAAACTTTAAACATGCCTTGAATTTCATTTTGTTTTATTCTTGTTTAATAGAATGACATCAGTCTTCCTTTGATGTGTTTGGGTTTTTTGCTTGCCTCCAGGAAATTAGCTGTTTGTTTCATTTGTCCTGTTTACCATTACATTTCTAGTTCTGACTCGTATAAGTGCCTTTAAATAGCATTGTGCTCATGGTTGCAGTTTACCATGCACTTCACTGAACCGTGAATAAAACACCTCCAGAGGAAGTCGAGAGAGAGAGAGGATTCCTGCTTTTGTTAGTGGAGATGCCTCCTCTAGATGCATATTTTGGCACTGTTGTGCTGAACAGAACAAGTGGACATATTTGCAGAATTAATGTACTCTGCCTGTGTAACGAGTACCCTGTGGTATTCGCAAAGCTGCAGGGGAAGGGAATCCAAGCCTTTTGCTCATCAGCTGTGTACCGTGTGGCATTCCGAGATGTGCCCTCAATGACAGTCAGAGACCAAGAGTGCGTAAGGACACAAGCAAAATCTTGGCTGAAGAGGGAGCATTTTTTTTAGATTTTTAAATGGTAAGAGTTCATGTTAGTGCAGATTGCAAGCTTGTGGTTTCAGGATAGTGTAAGTTTATGTCCCTCACTGCCTTCTACTTGGGAGACCCAGATCTCCGAGTTCATGTATAGGACTAAAGTGTGTAGAAGCGCTTCACATTTCATTAAAAAATTGGTTGTATAGTAGCTTACATCTTGTCTTCACAAAGAAATTGCATCTATTGGTGAGTGGAGTACTGTAAGGAAACCTGTGCTAACTAAAAACTTGTGCAGAAAGCTGTGTGGAAACACTTAGGGTTTTTTTTATGTTTGCAGTTAACTGTAGGTTAAGATAAGAATATGAATTTATGTTTTGATAACTGTGCCTAAAAGACTGTACATTTGCATTTGCATTTATTTCTTCTTTGAATGGATTAGGTGTTTTGAGTTGAGCCACTCTTGTTCTGGACTTAGTTTCCACTCAGTGAAATAGATACAACCCCTTGTTACATAAAATAAATTAGAGGTCTTGTTTTAATTTTAATTCTATTTTTATAATTTTTGTTCAGATGTCATCAGTTGAGCCAGAAATACAAGTAGTGCTATTAACACAAAGAGGCTTAGTAACAAATAAAGTACCAGCATCGCTTTCTCAGGTCACCAGATCCCTTTATAAAGCCAATGGCATGAAGGAGACATGACCTGTGTTCAGTGAAGTACAGTTTTATGCCTTCAACTCTGCGATACTAAACTAATGAGTTAAAGTAGCCCATACACTGAGCTGGTTTATTTAAGGCTGAAGTTGATGGCTTGATAGTATAAGCTGATTTACTGCTCCTGTGGGAGTGCCTTACCAGTGGTGCTTGTTTCGCTGTGCAGGGAGTTGAATCCAGGGTCCTAAATTAGCAAAAAACTGATGCAGCAGGGAGAGAGAGAGAAATGAGCTTGTCCTCTGCCGGTTTAGCTAGTTGAACTCGCAGACCACACAGTAAGATCCACGATCGATGGAAGGGAGGAGGAGGAGCACACAACCGGGGACAACGCGGGGCCGTGAAGCCCCTGACCTGAGTTGGCTGGAGCTGCTCTGCAGCCCCGAGCTCTCGCTGAGCAGCAGCGCTGGCCGGGCTCCCGCCATTCACTCCCTCCCCACCTCTGCCCCCTCCTCGGGTTTTGCAGGAGGGGTTGGCAGTGGAGCAACACAACAAGCTGGACTGGGGAAATGATCCAGCTTAAAAATCGCCCTGCAAGTGTGTTTGAAGATACATGTTTGGTTTTTTTAGCCAGATTAATTCCTGCATCTGGTTCACCAGATTGCACAGGTACACGGACAGGTACTTTATGCGTATGTGCCTTAATGCACTCAAAGTGTGGCACGGGGGCAGGGAGGAGCTGGAAGAGCTGCTGAAATGATGGCGGCTTGGTTTACACCGATTCCGTCACCAATTTAAAGTGTGCGTTTGTGTGTGTAACTTCAGTAATGTGTTTCTGAATTTCATGCTGTGTTTCTGTCAGTCCATTCAGTCCTGCTCATCTCAGGTGGATTATAGCTGGAACCCTCCTACTCTTTCCAAATGCCTTGGAAACAGGTAGCCTAAACTGCTGTCTCCTTGGCCATTTTTTCAGACTCCTAAAAGTTTGTTTATTATGGAAATAAGGGGGGGGGGGGGGGGAGGAAAGAAAAAACTTGGCAAAAACGAGCACAGCAGCAGATGACGGCAAGGCCGGTTGCTGGCTGCATGCTCCAGTGGTACAAGGCAGAGACGCTGCTGCTGAGGTGACTGGTCTAAACTCTGTGACAAATGAAGGGTTAACAATGCATGGATTTCAAGGGGCTCTGTTTAGTTTCCTTTGGTTTTATTTTCTTTTTTTTATTATTTTACTTTTTTTTGTTGTTGTTTTTTGTTTAATTTCTGTGTTCTGGCCACACCCAGGAGAACCGTCTGCTTTTGATTTCTCCCTTTACGGTTACATGGTAAATTTTCTTTCTCATTCTTCAGAGATGGAAACGTTCAAATACTATATATATACATTTATTTTTTTTTCCACTGCTCATCATGTTGCTTGTTATTTATTGCAGAGTCTGAGGCCAGACTAAAAGGGTGGCAGTTACTCGGTCTCTTCAGGCCCTTTGAATAAAGCTTTGGGTAAAAAGGGGTTAGTCTGGCACTGCAAATTACTCACCAGTCCTAAAAATGTTTGCTGGGGTTATTTAGTGTTCGCTGGGTACACTGAGGCTTTAACTTATTTTCTGCTTGGGAGAAGTTCCTGGCAGTTGCTGGTGGAGACGGATTGTTGAAAATTTCAGCCTTGTTATCATAATAGCTTTATTAAACCCAAGCTATTTGTATAATCTAAATTTTAGAAACCTTAAATCTTTTTTTTACCCAGGATTGTATCTTCCCTTCCTCTGGTTCCATACCTACTACTACTATGGAGCAAACCAATACCTGCTATGAAGCTAAGCTAGTAAATATTGGACATCTGCCACCTCTTTTTTTTTTTTCTTTCCTTTTTTTTTTTTTTCCCCACAAGGGCAAGACAACCTTGGGAGGGAAAACTGAGAATTGTTTGTTGTATATGTATTTAGATACAAATTAATCCCTATTCTTTACAGGTCATCTGTGAGAAGGAATTAAAATTATATGTATGTGCTTTTTTTTCTCTCCCACATCAAAAATATGTATATATAATTGCTAGTTTTTAAACTTGGAGATAACAAAAATGTCAAGCATGGCTCACCTATTTTTCCTGATGAAAATTTGAATGTCTAAGAGATGCATTAAGAAGGCAAACCAAGGGGGCACAAATACTGACTCTGCCATAGTCAACTCTGTAAAGTGTTAATTCAGCATTGACATTAAATGGTTCTCAACAAAGAGAGTTGCACAAGCTAAAGACTGATCTGTCAATAAAACAAAAATTGTGCTTAATTAGTTATGTTGTTCAGAATCAGATTAATTCTGTTTTAATTCACACTGTTAATTATTTTCATACAGTCTGCATGTGGATTGTACCCTACCTTGAGTTAACTTATTAAAAATAGTGAAAATTCCTAATCAGTTTAAAGGTATTTAATGATAATGTGGTTTTTAAAATCCCATACAGACTTCACTAATTGCAAACAAATGTGAATTAAAATATTCTTAGTTTGGTTCTAGCCTGCACAGATTAATGTCTAAAAAATTACCTTCCCTCTGCTCTCCAGCTTTCAGTTCATATCATCACGGAAGACATAAATTTCATTCGGTCTCCACAGGCTTGTCTAGAACAAACAGAAATTTTAATGTAAAAAGAGAGAGGGAAATAGAGATTGGTTCCCTGCAACATATTTGAGTTACATGCAGTGGGGCTGTTTTATTAGCCCTGATCTCTTGTAGCTCCAATTTTAATTCGTTTAAACAGAAAACTTTTTTATGCTGTTCTGAAAACGGCATCAGTTTGTTATTTATATAGCTTTTTATTTATGGCTGGAGAAATGAAATTGTCTGAAGCTTTAGATTATTGGGTTGGAGCCCAAAGGAGCACTCTCGTTGATCTCAACATTGCAGTACTTGGCTAAGTTTTTTTGGTATTGGTGTTCGGGGGGGGGGGGGGGGGGAAGAAAAAAACCCCAGCAACAAAAAACCCTGCATTTTACAAAGATATAACAGTTTTGTGCTGGAAACCTAGCTGTGGATGATAAAGGCCAGCATGTGCAAACGGCTTCGGCTTTTCAAGATTAGTATTGTAAAGACCTTTAAAAAGCACTTGAAGAATGATGGCTTGCTTGTGTCTTGTTACTAACAGTGCTTAGAAATCAAGATGTGTTTGTTTGGGGGGGGGGTGTCCAGTCCATACATATCGACCCCGAGCTGCACGGAGGGGGCTGCGAGGCTAGCATGCCATTTCCCTGGCAAGGCATAGCTGTAGATCACTCACATCACCTCGCTCTCCAGTTAATATCAGGAGTTTCCATTGCATCAAATGCAAGCTTTGTTCTTCCTGCTTCTGAGTGTATTGGAGCCAGCAGAGATTATTCTCTGTACATTAAACCGGTATTTGCTTTATACTGAGCCACAGGGGCCAGTTACTTCTGTTCTTAAGATACCCTAAAAGCAGAATGCAACAAAGTTTTTTGTTTGGCCCCACTCTCTGTAATGGCATGAAGAATATCTCATCAGTTGTCTGTAGCAAGATATCATTTGTTACTAGTTAAAATCCTAATTCACTTAGTCACGTTGGCTCTGTTTTAATGTCAGCGCACTCATCTGTGTGGAAGGGAGCATGATCTCTTACCCTGCCGTGTTACACGACTGCGTGAGTTGGCAGCAGCATGAGCATGCAGGACAGGCGTGTTGCATGTGCCTTCATGGATGCGGTAAACCTAAATTTGTCTAACTAAAGAGACGTTTTAGTAGTCCTCGAGCCTTTGTGGTTGCTCCAAGCAGGGCACATCAATTTTTCTCAAACTTCATGGTCTAACTAGGCAGAGATTTGTTATTATCCACAACGCAGAGGTTGCCATCTCGGGACAAAGCCAAGTAAGATGGGTAGTAGGGTGGGAGGGAGGTAGCAGTGGGTCAGCAGTGTCAGACAAAACCTGCCTTTACCCATGAGTCAGTATTTAGGTGTTTAGATTTACACTCAAGTCCAACACAGTACTCATAGATAGGAAAATTTTGAAACTAGAATATGTGATACTTTAAATCTTCATGTTAAGTAATGTTTATTTGATGGTGCCACCTAGAAGCCCTGCTTACTTTCAGGGCCCCATGCGTTACTAGGGAAGTTACAGGCATAGGAGTAGACATCAGCTGTGCCCCGAAGAGCTTTCAAGGGATGCTTTACAAACAGCCCTTCCTCTCAGCAGTTTTCTAAGGTAGGTAATTATTATTGTCTCCATTTTACAGGTGGAAAAAGCAAGGTTCAGTGTTTGATTTGCCCAAAGCTTCGCAGAATTCCTGGTGCCAGGCGTGAACTCAGATCGCTGCTCACTCTCGTAGCAGTTTCTCAAGAGAACGAAGTGCTGCTCAGTGTCGATGTCCTGTACTGTGTCTGGGCTGGGTGGGGGGTCCTGCAAAGCATGTGTGTTAATTAGCAGAGGGGAGAGAAGCCCCGCTTGGGCTTGACCAGCTTGCCTATGTTAGAGCAGGGTTTAGTGTTTTTAAACAAACAAACAAACAAATTGTCTCGAGTAACTTTGTACTTCTTTTTTGGTCTGGCCTCAATTGCTTTTATGTTTTCTTTTTTTTTTTTTTAATTACTCTTATTATTCTTATTATGATTACAGTTCCTTTATTTTATTGAATTTAATTTCTTTCATTTATGAAACATGCATGAACCAACAATGTGACTCTAGGAGGTTATTGCTGAGTTGTGCTGATGTTGATTTCATACTGTGATATTTTTTCTCTATTTACCTAGAGATCAGTATTTCAATATATAACGATGTGCATGTTTTCCCCCCTTCTCCCGCTGCATGCAGGGATTCGGGTTCGTAACTTTCGAGAATAGTGCTGATGCAGACAGGGCCAGGGAGAAATTACACGGCACCGTGGTAGAGGGCCGTAAAATCGAGGTGCATGTCTTCAGTAATTCAATTTCTTCTTTATATTTATTCTTTTGATTTCTTTTTGTGTCTTGCCTCACTTATTTCACATTTGGATCCCAGTCTCGTGTGTGCGTGTGTGTTTGTGTCTGTGTCCTTCACCTCCCTGCACTGAAATGTATAAAAGTTTACACCCCTTACAGAATATTTTTATTGTTGTTTTGGGTATTTTTTTCTTTTCTTTCTTCTTTTATTAAGTTGTTTTCCCACCCACTCCAAATTTTTGCCCTTCTGCTGTCTTGATTTTTCCTTTGCTTCAGTTTGCGAGGCTCCGATTTCCTGTTACCAGGCCTGAACAAAACTAACTGAAAGAGTACTGTCCGACTTCTAACTCTGTGTCCAAAAAAGAAAGCAGGGGGCCAGCCAGTATCCTCTCTTTCCTCCAAGGCCAGTTCTCCTCCACGCAAGTGTGAGATGATGCCCGTGGCGGGAGGGGTGGGGAGGGGAGACACGGGGCTGAAGCCCCAGGTGGGCTGTGCTATACACACCGCTGGTTTCCTGACCTGCCCACGGTCAAGAGTTGGCTCGGTGAAAGCTAATCCTTGAAGTTTCTAGCTCTTACCACAGGGGAGTGAAGGGTTAATGTTGGCTGGCCACATGGCCATATATCGGGCATGCCTGGTGTTGACCAGTTTGGTGTTCCACTGTGGTGAAGGCTAACTGGCATCTTCCCTCTCTCCCTCTTTCTTTAAAAAAAAAAAGAAAAAAAAAAAAAGAAAAACAAAAAGAAAAACAAAGTACAGATATTAAAACAAAAAAGCCGCCGTTTTTGAGTAAGATGTCTGCATATTTTGCCTTTTTTTTGTTTTGTTTTTTTTATTTCCCTTTTCAATGGTTTAGCGTTTAGGGCCCTTCACTTGACTCACTCTTTCCATGGTAACTATACACAATGCTGGCGATGGTACGAGTTGGCGGTAAGTGAAACAAAAGCGCTAGAGAAGAAGCTTTTTTTTTTTTTAATTTTTCTTAAAATTACAAAAAAACAAAATTAAATAAGAAAGAAAAAATCCATCTGCCATCTCACATTAACACTACAAAATGTGATTTGACTTGTTGTCCCCACCCACCTCCTCCCCCCTTCTCCCCCTTTTATTTTCAATGCTGTTGAGTAATGCCGCCTGGACTTTGGATGTACATATCGTTTTGTAGCAGTCTGAGCTGTTTGATTACTGACTTCATGGTGATTTCCCCTTGCACATCTTACTCAGAGTTACTGAACTCCAGTTTGGCTGGTTTTTATTAATGCACCCATTTCTTCTTCTCTCTCTCCTGCCCCTTCTTTCTGCTGCTCTCTCTTTCTGAGACCTGTTTGTAGCTGTTACTGTTTGTTTTCTCTCTTTTTCTTTCTTTCTCTCTCCCCCTCCCCTGTTTATTTCTTTACTCGGTTAAATGCAGCTGTTGGTCTCTTTGCTGACTGGTGGTTTCTGATCGGTTCTGGCAATTTTTCCTTTAAGTGCTTGTGTTGCACTTTGCTGTAGCAGCTGATTTCAGGCACTCGCTCCATTTTAATGATTGTCTGTGAGACCCTATCTCCTCCCTCCTCCCCTCCCCACCCTCTGAATCAATTGTGTTTTGTTTTTTTTTCTTTCTTTTATCTGTGTGTGTTTAACTGCATGCTCTCAGTCTCATCATTGTTGTTTCCCATTCTTTTTTTTTAAATGTGTAATGTTTCTATTGTTTTGGGGCTGAAACGAGAGTAAATGTAGCTCCAGGCTCCCAACCCTGCCTACGCTCACCATCCGTAAGTCTCAAGGGCCTGAGGCAGCTTTTATTTTTTTTTCTTCTTCACCCTGGCCTCAATTCCCATTTGGCATGGGTTTTGATAAATTATTGATGTTGTATAAAGACTTCACCCTCCTTGCAAGAACTTTGAGGCTGTCTGACACGGGGCTGCAGTAACTTGGCTTCCAAACTGGTCCATCTTTTCTTTATCAGCACCATCTCTGTGGTAACACCCCACTTGCTTGAGCAATCAAACCGCTTGGAACTATGCAGAGCTCTGTAAAGAGGGTGGAGGGCACAGTAAAACCAAAAAAAGACCCAGGTCTACTGCTATGTATTTCTTCTTTTTGCTCCATGAGATTTGTGACAAGGAAAAAATAATCTGCAAAAAATTTTAAAATTATGGGGAGGAAATCGGTGAATGTAGACCATCCAAACGCTTGGTGGCGTTCCAAAAATCTCCTCAAGCCTTGGGAGTTCGAATCTAAAGCTGATGGACTCCAGGCTACCATTTTCTATCTAAAAAGTATGCTTGCCAATGACCTGCTGGGCCCCAATCCCAACGGTGAGCTTGAGAAACGAGTCAGTTTGTGAATCACCTGGTTCAGTTCCCCTGCCGTGGGCTGCAAAAATTATCGCTCTCTCTCAAACAGAACCTGGACAAAACCTCCGAAGTTTTGCCCTTTTGATCAATGAGCTGAAAATAAGCATGTGCCAAGGGGGTGGCAGGGTGGCGGAGAATCTGCACTTTACTCTCGTTGGCCTTTTGTTTAATGCATAATTTTAAAGTGCCATGTTTAGCTGTAACTTTTATAATTAAATGGCAACTGTTAAAAGTAATTTAAAGATTGCATTTTTGTAAAATTAGTTGTTTAATTTTTTTTTGCTCAGAGAAGTATAGTGTGTGTGTGGTATCTGAGAGATTTCCATCATTTTCCCTAATGTCCTATGCTTCCTTCCCTCTCCTCCCCCTCCCCTTTCTTACTTTTAGGTTAACAACGCCACAGCACGAGTGATGACCAATAAGAAGATGGTCACACCTTACGCAAATGGTAAGAGAGACTGTAGTAATGATGAGCTGAAAGGTTTGAAGGAAGACAAAAGCTTCCTGGTGAGGGAAAAGTCATGGCCTCTCCTCAGGACTAAAAAAACAACCCTCAAACAACCACCAAAAGAAACCAACAAAAMCCCCACAAACCCTAATTTATAGCATTATTCTTCAGTATAATTCCTAAGCGTTTATGGAGGAATACCATGTTACAGATGGAGAAGTGGGGACAGAGGAGTAGTGACATGCCCAATGTGGCCAGGCTAGGAGAAGCAGCCAAGGACTGATGGTTTTCCTGCCACTACTGCAAGCTGATGCTGTACAGTGGCATGTGCAGTACTCCTGAGTCTCATTGCCATCACATAGATACCTTAATATGAATTACTGACTTTGAATTATGAATTCAAAGTCAGTAATGAATGAATTATGCAGAAGCATAACTTACGATACCTAATTGGATATACCTCAGTTTGGGTTCCAACTGTAAAAGTACAGCTGTCCCCAAGCAGCTGGGAAAACAGAGGCATTGCGCTGCTTGTTTGCTCGCTTTTTGTTACAGACTGCGCCTGTGTTCAGTCATTTTCCAGTGAACCTGAATAGAGAAAGACCAAGTTGTTTGGGTAATGAAGAATCCTGTTTCATCAGGGTATCTTGGTTCTTCTGTCTGTGCAGTAATTTTATTGCATAGGCATATATAGCATAAAAAGTAGTTCTTCTCCTGACAGAACTGAATGCTGCTTTGATACAAATTTTGAATCTGAGTTTTTGTCCTGAAACAGGCAGAAAAATTCTTGATCTAAAGATGTTCCCAAACAGCTTCAACAAGGCAGGAGGCTGCATATAGGTAGTTGCTAGTGTGAGAATCTGTTTTGATTACAGCATTAAGTCTTAGAAGTCAGGAGATACGAATTTTATTTGTGGGTCTGCTACTGACTTATTGTGTGGCTCTTGACAAATAAATCTTTTTTTGGTTAAGAGCTGGGGAAACAGGGGCAGGCAGAAACGCTGGGATTCTGAGTCTGTGTCAGAAAGGAACCAGGAGATTTTGTAGTAAAAGGCAATGCAGCCATGTTATGTTGTCCTGAAAACAAGGGCAGAAAATGCGTATGACTGGTAACAAAACTTGGCTTACTTGGGAAACCCTGATAACGGGCAGGAATATTTTGCTTATGCAGCCAGCAGTTTAAAGCCAGCTTTAAAGCTACGCAAAGGCCCAAAAGTATTGGGCCAGGCTTAAGGCATATTGACAAGTGGTTGTACGACTGTTTATTAAATTTGAGGGCTGATCCCAGTCCTCATTGCCACTGCTCACCTGAGTATTTTGCCATCAAGGTGGGCAGCGCAGCAGCAGCATGCCCAGTCTTGCGGAGGGAGCGTACATTGCATCTCTCATTGATACCCTGCCAGCAGATGAAGGGTGGTGTTGGCGGCTGCAGTTCGCAAAGTTGTTCATATGGTTTCTAGGCTGGTTAGAGGTGTTAAAGCACAGTAAGTGCGTCAGGACTCCAAGACAGAGGAAGGATATGGATTTATTTAAATAAAAATACCTGTGTGATTGCTAGCTGAACAGCTGAGACCTTTCCTGAAAGGAATGCTTTGTGGAAGCTAGCCCAGATCATGATGTTAGCTTTACACCGCTTGCTTCTCTCCCCACATAGAAAGGTGGAGCGGGATGACAGATATGTTTCTAGATCTGACTGGGAAATGTCTTCCTCCTCATATCCCAGCGATGACTTCTTTAAGCACTATTCTCGTGTAGGTTTTATGTTGATGATTTGCAGTTCTTGCCAGTTATCCAGATGATATTAAAACCAATTTTCTGGGAAGGCTTTCATCTAAAAAGCAGCGTAAAGAAGACAGGAAATACTAAAGTAACACAGAGAGGAGAAAATGTCAGCAGAATAGACTGAATTGCTTTTCTGCACCATAGTCGTGTAATTCAGCTAGTGAGGAAATTCAGACACTGTTGCTTTTCAGCAGATCTCTAGCAAATAAGACAGAAGGGTGTTTTGAGAATTTAAGGCTATAAATGGACTTGCCTGGGATGTCAGTCTGGGCCGGTGGCTTTAGAGAGGTTTTGGATCCGCAGCGTTCCCGGTGAAAGCAGGGAGGAGCTGGCAGCAAGGTTCGTGCAGGGAACGCAGGGTCGCACGGTGCTCGTGGAGAATATGCATATAAGGTAGTTGGCATTCCCTCAGCGGCGCCTCTGCCGTGCTGCGGATCAGCTGATGTTTTGCTGTTCTCTCCGATACAGCGACCTGTACCTAGAACTTGACATTAGAAAAAGGCAGTTGGCCTCCATCTACACCAAGGGGGATTGAGGTGAAGCAGAAATTGGAAAGAGCTGTGCATGTGAAGCTGGGGCGCACGCAAGAGACTGTTCCCCCTACCCACGCTGCCCGCTCCTTCTCTTGGTGTAGATTTTGGCATTCACTGCAGTCTTTGTTGTTTCAGGTTGGAAGTTGAGTCCTGTGGTTGGAGCGGTGTACGGCCCTGAGTTATATGCAGGTAGAGCTTAAGTAGACACTTCCACTTCTGCCATTTAACTGCAGTGGTGTTTGTTTATGTTCTCAATCTGCTGTTTCTTTTAACCTTTTTACGTTTTGTTTTTGTTCTTTTTTTTTTTTTTTTTTTTTTTCTTTTTTTAAATTAAATTTGCGTCCAGCTTTCAAGCAGATGTCTCGCTGGGCAATGACGCCGCAGTGCCCCTGTCAGGAAGGGGGGGTATTAACACTTACATTCCTTTAATCAGTAAGTAACCCCCGTTGGCCCCTGTATTGTTACTGTGCTTGAGTTAATGATGACCTGTTACCCTTCTTCTCTCCAGTCTGTATAATATATACTTAAAAGGATGGGTCTTGCTGGGAATGAGTTTACCTTGAGCCAAAGTRTACTGTGCGGTGGCTGTAACTTGTTCATCTGCAGTGTGTTTCTGTACTGGTGAATGGGTCTTTCTGAGCGATGAGGAGGCTGCAGAAGAAGGGGAGGGTGTGTGTGAGGAATAGGCCATTCCCTTGCCCCTCTCCCCCTTTTGAAATCAAAGAAACCAAACAGACAAATCCCTAAAGTACATATTATACAAGCTGCTAAACTGCGAGTCTGCAGGGCCCCCAGTGGCATGCACCTGGACGCACGTTGGGTTGGGTTTGTGCCCTGGGACTCCTTCCCTCTTGGTATCTGTTTATTACGTGTTTGCAGATGCCTCTGAGGTTTTACATCATTTCATCATGAGCCAGTTTACTCCAGCGTAAAGCGTAATAAAGCAGGCCCCACTATACATGGAGCCAGTTATTGGTCACGCTTGTTAAATGAAGGTGGGCTCTCAGTAAACTGGCACTTTATGGGAAATTTCTGCTGCTGTTATATGGGCTATCTTGTCTTTCAGGCTTTAAAATGAACATACAGAGGATTGGGTGGCAAAGAGTGGGAGGGGAAAGGAGGGAAGAGACTGATGTAAGTTGGTTGACTTTAAGGGCCTCTTGACAAATTAGTTTAAAGAGCCTCTGCAGTTTTGGAAGAGCCGCCTGCTATATTGATAGTAACTCTCTGCGCTTCTCGGACTCTAACCAGACTGCATGGCGGTGTCAAAAGGCGGGGGGGATTTGTACCCTGTTTGTGGTGGGTGAGGCATGCCAAAGCATTAACCTCTTGCATGCCAAACCTCTCTGCAACCCCTCTTGCCCCCAAGGCCATGGTGTAGCAGGAAGTATGTATTGGATGCTTGCTGGGTTATAAGCATGCCCCTCTGCAGGATTGATGCAAAATGTCCCACCGCTGTGGAGCTATTCTGTCACTTTGTTTGAAGCAGACGGTTCTCTTGGCAGGAGCTTGGATCCTTTTCACCCTCCACCTTGTCTGTCTTTACAGTTCCAGGCTTCCCCTATCCAACTGCAGCCACCACAGCAGCCGCATTTCGGGGAGCCCATCTGAGGGGCCGAGGAAGGACAGTGTATGGGGCAGTCCGGGCAGTACCTCCCACAGCCATCCCTGCCTACCCAGGGTAAGCACTGGTCACGAGAACAGAGTGCTCTGCACAACCGTGTCAAATAGTTGATTGCTTAACCAAAAAATAACTAAAATTGTCTGGATGGTGAGAGTCAGGATACTGCTAGTGCCAGAGCATTCTGCACACTATGGCATCCAGTGGGGGCAAACCTAAATTTTTCTGCGTTAAGTTCTTGACGGAAACAATTTTCAGTACTTGCAACAGCTTAAAGCGCTGATGGATTCCTTCTTATAATTTCTCAATTTGTCTACGTGGTATTCGTCATCTATTGACGCAATACATTATAGCGCTGCTGAGAAGGATGCAAAGAGAGAAGGTCTAAAATTTCCAAAAAGGTTCTGCTCTTTGCATTCCATTTGTGTTTTCGTATGCAGGAATGAGGAATATTATCCATTACCTTCATGCCTCACCATCTGGCAGTAGGACACAGAAGAGCCAGTTACCCACAATGGATTTGCTTTCTTTGTTGGAGACGGTTTAAAAAGGTTTAAAACAAAGATTAATCAAGTCCATTAACTTAAAAGTTGGGAGTGTTTGGGATACAGGGAGAACGAAAGTGCAGCGTTCTTCTAACTGTTGTATGAAGCAATGGTGAATGCATGGCCTTAGCATTCTTTGCCCTCTGACTTTTCACTAGTAGTGCAGTGGAATAGATGCTGTTACAAAAGAGTACTGTGCTGTTTAAAAATACAGGGAACTAGGTTTGTATGTGAGTTTTGTTTGGGGTTTTTGTTTAAGTGTGATGGAATGACAGATAAATCAGCAAATCCTTTCCAAACTGTCCTTTTTTGTTTCTGATTTCGAGGATGCTTTATGCATATTGCCCGTCTCTGGAATTTTACTTGCCATATTTTCCAGGCAATGTTCTCAGAAAGAATAGGGGTAGGAATGAATCCTCCAACATAGAGAATTGGACTGACCCTTTTTTCCTTTAGACTAGCCCCAAAAGGGAAGAAAATAAATTATAGATCTTTTAATAAAAAGAGAGGTGGAAGCCACACACATCAGTGCAAGGAACTGGCCTGGTATATGCTGGGTGAGTTTGCAATACGTTATGTAGCAGATTAAGTGGAGAGAGCTGCTGTGGCCCTTTCTTTTTAGAGTCCAGTCTGATTTTTAAAGTGGAGCTTAAGGAAGCAAGCTGCAGTGGTCATTTATCTGTCTAGCTTGCTTTTCAGCAAATCTGGCAATGTTTGTATTTAATTCACCAGAAGACTTTAAATGAAACCTCTTCTCTGAATGCATTGGTCTTCCGAACAGTGTTTCTTCTGGGTTTTCAGATCCACCTCTTTTGCCACCGCTCCTCGTTCATATTCTGTATCCTCTAACCATAGCCTCTGACCTGCAGCTTGCCTGTCTGTTGCTCTAAAAATTAGCCAGTCCGGTTTTATTAGGAAATGCTTCACAGTGAAACAGAAGCAAAGCTGAACTAAGTGCTGCCGTCTAGCAGAATATGAAATACTCGCACCGGGGAGGAGGTATGTGCTCTTCATCCCTGGGAGTAACGGCTGGAGCATTCCTAGCAAGAGGCTGTCACGAGTGGTGCACTGGGAGGGACTTTAGGCTTGTCTTTGATATAAATCCAGCCTGAGTCCTGTATAAAAGGTTTATTTCCATTTGGAATATGGGCCAGGCTCCAATGATTATCCCTTCCAAATACTGTCTCGTGACTGTGTTTACTTATGTTATGTTGAGTTTGTCTGACCCTGCTGACTGATTTCATGTCTTCGTGGGCAGCGTACTATCCAGTAAACATTTGCAGGGCAGCAGTAAACAGGGCGGGTTCACAAGTGGCCCAGAACTGTCCCTAGTCCCAAGCACTGGGATGTAATTAACTAATTCTGGTGTTTATTGTCATCATAGTCTGAATCTCTACAAGGTATTTTGTAGAGGGAATTTGATTCCTCGTGGAATAATACAAAATGTGCTATTCAGTTCCATGTTGCAGTAACCTGTAGGACAGCCACCTCTCCATGTGGGTGCTGTTGACCTCCATAGAGTCAGGGGCAGGCACACATTCCTGACACCTTACCCTGCATCAGTTGCTTTCTTCCTGGCCAGTGGAAAGACAACACCGTAAGATCAGTCAGCAACACATGAGTGATCAAGGCATAGTGAGTAGTGTGGAAGAAGACAGTAAAGTAAGCTGCAGGTTAACTTAAACCTGGTAGAAGGAATTGGTTTTCACAAACCTCAGTGGTGTTTAAGTTTTAAGTTACAAAACTTAATGGTATCACTGCATTTGAGACCTTAGCAGAATTCAAAAAATACAGAATGTGGATTAACAAAAGCTCACTGGAATTGCCATACTGGATCAGACCTGAGGGCCATTCAGGTTAGAGTAAGCTTTGACAGTGTCTGGTGCTAGATACTCCAGAGGAAGGTGCAAGAAATCATATCGTTCTTAATAGTTTTAATACTTATTTCAAGAACTCAAACTTAAGATTTACTAATGCGTACATGGAATGTACGTACTTACGTATGGTCATGGACGTTTATCCAGGGAAGGCTATTCATGCCTTAGAAAGCAATTGCTCAGACCATTGGAGAGGGTGTTAGATAGTCACCTGAGCCTGACCTCAGAATACAAATGCAACCTTCAATTTATAACCGAGGCGGTATTCAATAGAAGTAAGGAGACATTATAACCTCTGATATATAGCATGAGTAAAACCTGTACTGGAATATTGCCCTGATTTGTAGTGGCCATGCTTTCTAAACAAGAATGCTGACAAATTACACTTTAGACCAAAAGCTGTGAGAATTAAGTCAGTCTGAAAAAAACTCGGCCTACTGTAAAACTCTCAAGACTAAATAAGCTTGATCAATTTTATTTCTCAGACTATAGGTTAGGCATTGGCTTGTTCATGGTCATTAAGTACCGATATGAGGAATAGTAAAGAATAATTTAGTCTAGGACTGTAAATATATAGAGGATTCACTGACTCGAAGGCAAAAGTAGGTAAAAGTCAGACTAGATATAAGGCAGTAGGGAGCTTTGGAGGTTTGGAGTGGTTTTTTGGTTCCTTTTGCAACAAAGTCAACTGTTGGTACGCCTAAATGATATGACGTCTGCTTTACAAAACCAGCATATTTCTTTCTCTCGTGGACATGTTTTAGCTCAGCTAGTGGGCTTTTTGCAGATGCCACTGAAATTTGATGGGCTGCTGGGCTGCTTTATGCTTCTGGTCAGTCTACATAACCAGAATGGTCTCTGTGGTTCTCAAGTGAAGGAATTCTCTCAGTTTTTGTTAGCATTAAGAATCACAAATATGGATATTCTAGCATATAAATAAACCTTGCTAAATTTCAGCTCTGGCAGTTGGTGTCAGTCAAGTCCTAGCTGAAGGAGAGACGGAGGATGCACATGTGCTTTGTTGTTTGGTCTCAGGAAGTCTTACTCTTATCTGTTATTAGTGTCCCTTGCAGTTTTCTCTGGAGAGCTGATGCTAGCATCTCTTGCTGACAGGATTCTAAGTTACAGGAATAGTGGCCTGATCCAATGTGGTAATGCTTATATTCATCCAAATGATTGTGTTCGGAATAACTGTTAAAACTGCTAACCTGTTCATAAACCAACAGTGACTTCCTGTGTCATGCGTTTGCCTTTCCTGCAGGAGCAGGTGGAGTATCACTGCTAAAACACTCCTGGTCCTAGATAGAGAACCCAGCAATGTAAGTCACTGCCCCAGGAGCCAAATTCTTTGTTATGTGGTTGTAAAAATTTAGCTTCAACAAAAATGATCTTACAGCCTGCTTCTCCCTGCTGAAGTGGCTCCCCTCTTCCTCTAACAAGGGTCTCTATCTTCATATCTGCTCCCAACGCTCTTGGAGACCGTAGTAACTCTGTCCATTGGGAATGGAGTGTACTTTTCCTGGGGAAGACAACAAGACTAAATTATTCAAGCAGTAGCTAACACTGCAACAGATTTTTTTTTTTAATTTTATTTTATTTTTTAGTAATAGCATGCAGAATTTTGGCAAGATCTGCTGGGCTTTTTTTGTGTGTGCGTGCCTTACAATAGGTGGGTGTCTGAGGGTGGCAGGCTCTTGGCAGCATTTCACATTCCATCTGATGAGTAAAAAGTGATAATCAGAAGAAAAGCTAGTGTTCCATACCTTCTTTTTCCTTAACGCTACTGGTAAGTCATGCACATCAGATCCATGAACATCACAGATGGTGGGGCTAATGCTTTTTAAAGCCTTGAGCGAGTTTGTGTGGAGCTATTCGGAGGACAAAGCAGGAGGAAATTCCTCATGAAGCACACGCTGAACTCAAACGGGTGGGGGGCATCCCCTCTCTTCCTTCCTCATCCTTCCCTGACCCCTGTCCCTAAAGCAAGCTGTGTAGTCTTAGGCTAGCGACTGCTCTGGTAAGAGTGGCTCTTTGGGAACCTCAGGCTCTGGTTTAACAGTTTTCCTGCTTGAAGTTCTGAGAGAAAGAAAATTACGGCTTAAAGCAGAAAAAGCACCATCCCATGGAAACCCTTCCAGTTGCTCCTCTCTGCTACGGAATAGGTCGTTACTACCAGGGACTCCCACTGCACCTTTCAATTTTCGGACCTTGGACCAGTCACCTAACCTTTTTAGCTCATTATCTCTGCTTGTGAAAGCAATGCATTGTGGGTATTTTTGGTTTTTTCTTTTTAATTACATTTCTCTGTGTTTACTTTGATCAGAATTGATTGACTTGTTTTCCTGAGGTGTTGCATTGGTTCTTTAAGATGCTGAATAATAATACTTTGCATGCTTGTGTGATCAGCCAAATCTTATCGCATGTCTAATGTGCAGGGTAAAAGCAGGTGATGTATGGATGTCAGAAACAAAGTCATGCAGCCCTGTGAAGCTCAAAATACGTAATCATACAGAACTCTCTGAAACATGCTTCTGACATAGGTGACTCCAGCCCCTGTGGGATGCCTTCTGAGGGGCTCCTCAATTTCACAAGCCCACTTCATGAAGCCAATGTTTCCATGTGTTTAGGGGGTAACTAAAATCGTTCCAGGAGAATAACCAGAGTGGAGGTTTCTAAACCCTTGTTTCTCTTCTTCAGGATATCAGATCTTTTTGAGTCTATTTTTATTGTACAAGATGGTCGTTCCCCTCCCTCTCTCCTTTGCATACTGTCTCCCCGTCTGCCCGCCCCTTCCCCCTTTGCATGCCATGGAAGATGACTTGGAGCCGTCTAGCGTGCGTGCGCACACACATTCTCTCGCTGATTTGCTCCTGCCAAAAGCCCAGGTTGTGGATTCATACATCACCTGCCTGTGTAAAACGCATGTGCATGCTGCCGTCCTCAATAACCGGAATGTGTTTTCTGTTCTTTTGTTTTTTGTTTTTTGTTTTTTTGTTTTTGTGTGGATTTTCTGCAGTGTGGTTTACCAGGACGGATTTTACGGTGCTGACCTCTATGTAAGTACACACACTGGAGCCTTCTCGTCCCCAACCCCTGACAAGCCAGCCTTTTTTTTTTTTTTTTTTTTTTCCTTTTGGTTTGTTTGTTTGGTTTGGTTTTTTTTAAATATAATTTACTTTAATTTTCTTCTTCCTTGTGGATATATATATTTATATATTTAGGAATGCAAGCATGCTTCTCTGTCACTGCGCTTGCCCCTGGGTGCAAGACCTAAGCCTTTGGGTTTCCTGATCATTGCCAGGGTCAGTTTACTGGGTGTCCTGTCCCCCACATGCACACTGCTACTAATCAACCTGAGAGATGATTAGTGAATTAAAATTTCTCTCAACACTTCTCTCGTTTACATAATTTGGATATAAAAATAACAGGACTGGTTTAGCCTCAGACCTTCCCTTTCCTTCTCCCCCTCTGCCCTCCCCTTTCTCTCCCCTCTTGGGGCCCTTTCAGGTTTGATTTGTGCAGCCTATGCTAAACTGAGTGAGCTGTATGTTTAAAAATGTTCATGTGCCACTGGGATGTGGAGATTATCCCTTTGGGGAAGACACTGGGACTGATTAAAAATGGAGACCGAGATGCTAGAGTAAAAACTGACATCTCATTTTGCTGGTAGAAATGGTACCTAAATAGGCTAGATTCTCTTGCCTCTTTGGGGAATTGTAAAGTACAAATATGTGGAGATGTTCGGTTAGAAAAGTCAGCAGCCTCCTCCTGTCTGGGAATTAGCTCTGATACCACGGGAGACTTTGTCCTGTCATTGTCTTTGTCCTACCCAGCCAGTCTGTATTGCAAATCTCCAGGGCATCTGTGTATATGTAGCTGGGTCGTGGATGGAGGGATTCTGACTGGCTAGTGAGAAAAGCGGTTTCCTCTCCGATGGAGAGCTGTTGCAGAGCAGCTATGGTAGGAACATGCCTTTCAAAGCCAAAATGTTCGGGTCCACTACTGCCATCGCAACTTGTGGCCTGCCTAGCTCTAGCAGAGTTCCCTTCCGTGGTATTGTAGGTAATAGCTCTTTGGAGCTGGGGAAACTTTGTAATGGGTAGTGGCACAGTTGTCATCCTGGATTTCACACCCCCGCTCCTTTGAAGGTGCTACTCTTGACATTTATAAAGAGGACCCTGGGGTGAGACTCAAGATAATGGATGGAATTAGCTTTTGGATTTTTTTGGCCTATATGGAGGGTCAAGTCTTGTAAAGGCACTTTTCCCAACACAGTTACAGCAGCTGGAAGACATGCTCTCTGAGCATAGAGATATTGGGTGCATTTCTTCATTCTTACACATACTATTGTGTGCGCAGCCCTTTAAAAATTAATCTGCCTAGTCAAGTGCTCCTTTATAAAACCGTGTCAAGGACTACAGAGCATTCAGGGTTTTCCTGCCTCATTCCTAAAACACCAGCTTTACAGACCACTGACTTTGCTACAGCAAGTAAGCAAGCAAATGAGCAATGCTTAGGGCCTCTTCCCTCAGAGTATGGCATATAAGAGGCTGTCATGTTGAAAGGGAAGACTGGTCAGGGTTACTCTGTATTTCTTTTGAGACAGCTCTTTCAGAGCTTCCATTGCAGGTGGGGACGAGAGGCTTATTTAACATGTTTTAAGGACAGAGACTTCAGTAATGAAAAATCCCTGTAACCACTTGGTGCTGCAGTTTAGTAGCATCACGTAACACAAAACCAAGCCCCCAGACCAGGTTAGAACTATTAGGTGGACTTCTGAAGACTTTGCTGTTGGTGGCTCTGTCTTGCTGTCAGAAAGCAGGACGATAGAAGAGGGGACTCATCAAGGTAGATGGTGGTGCTTTTTCTGATGTTACTGCTGCCCAGAGCCCTCTGATGGAGCTCAGGAAAAAGTTATAATCCAAACATGAAGTTACCCTTCCAAACAACTTGTTTGGCACAGGTGGAATGATTACAGTGTCCCTGTGCCCCACTGATTTGTCGTGCTTTTCACTGCAGTGCTTACGTCGCTCTGGTTGCTGTGAAAGGCTTGTCTGGATTGTGGAAGGCATGGCAGAAGGTACTTCAGTTAGGACTGGGGGGAAAGTTAAATTGAGGTTCCCTTAGGTCTTCTGAGTCCTCAGGGTTGTGTCAAGGAAGGGTGGAAACGAGCTGAGCTGGCAGGGAGTGGTTAGTGGTAGGCAAGATGAAGGGGAAGTGTCCCAAGTTTGGGCTGCTTTTTCTGCATACATGTTATGCACAGATTTCTCATTTTCCTCCTCCTCCTCTTCCTCACTCCTTTTTTCTTTCCTGGGGCAACCATCCTGCTAGCCATTTCTTCTGTGAAGAAGGCATTCCATCTCTCGTTGGATGCGTCCCACTCTGGCAAGACACCTGAATTTATAAAACAACCTGCCCCAGGATGCAGAGGGCTTCATTTCGGATCATAAGAAAGGTTATCTTTCTTCTACAATGGGGTCAATCTGGGCGGCGGGGGGGAAACCCAAACAAACCCACCCGTGCGAAGACTGCTCCTGCCTGTGAAAAGCGTGCTTGCATCCACTGGAAAGAAAAGGCTGGTGAGCCCCGCCGCGGGCTGTTTGTATGATTGTTTCTTTCCACAGCTGTGTTTTTTTGAACTGCTCTTCCTGTGTTCTGTTATAGAATAGTCTTACAGGAACCAATCATTAGCGCTAAAATACCTCAGGTAGGAGTGCCAGTGTGACCTGCCAACCGATCAGATTGTGGATTGCAGTGGAAAAAACTGAATTATACTAACCATTCCAGCACCACATTAGAGATGGGAACAGAGGCTTTTTTAGGGCAGCGCAGACTCGTGTGATCCAAGCCCCCGCTATGGCAGGGCGGCGTGTGTCCAGATTTCACACCAAGTGGCATTTCATTAAAAAAAAAAAATAATATAAATTCAATGGAAGGGTTAACAAGGTCATGCTTGTCCCATTACCATGTAGAAGCACCTGCTGCAATGGACACCGTTGTCCTGTCACCTCTTTTAATTCATTCATGCTCATTCCTGGTGCACATATGCCACCCTTCCAATACAGAAGTACTGGAAACGGTTCTAGCCCTTTCTGCTTCTTAACTTCTGTTATAGGGCAGTTTGGGGGTGGAGAAGACACATTTGAGATACGACAAATAAAAGATCCTAAAATTGGGCTCGCTGCCTAAACCTGGCAGGTGATCAAACATATCTTAACTGGTACCATGAGTGACACATTTATCCAGGGGTATGGGAACGCTTGTGTCTTAGTGGCATAAAGGCTCGTTGGAGTAAAGAGGGCCAGCAACACACTTTGTGTGCCTGTTTAAGGCAGCAAGGGAAAAAGAAAAGGGAGGCTTATACCATAGGATACACTGACATAGTAACCTGTAAGTTTGGATTTCCTCATGTTCTCATTGGATTGATCACCTGATATGGACCTGAAGAGTGGAAGAGAAGATGGACTTATTTTGAGCTGAACTGTGTAGCCCTAAAGTGCTCATTTATCTACATTAACATGCTCAATAATTGGAATGCTGCTTTAGTTGGGATTGCAGCATCCTGTATATGTTGTTTTGCCATGTTTGTGTTATTTCAGAGAATATATGACAATACTGAAAAAGCTATTATCTAATGTTAAAGGAGGAATTTAAAAAAATATATTTTCTTGCTATGTTGATGAACCAAGGACGATAACATCACAGAAGAGTCATTTTAAATTGGGCTTTTGTGAATACCTGAGCAAATATGGTTGTTTGACAGTTGAGACCTATAGGCTCAAGCGCTACACATTCACATGGGGAAAGGGGTTTAGCGCAGCCCCAGCAACACTGGCAGGATATCCAGAGAAAGAGAACTTGAATTAAGATAAACAACATTTAGGGTTGTGTTCATCTCTCTCACATGCTTCCTAGACAATCCAAAAGACTGTACCGGAAAGGACCAATCTTGATTTAGACAGTCCTTTTGGTTGTTACTTACTGCCCAGTAAAAATGCATAAGCCTTTTCCTTAATTCCCCTGTTTCCTTGTTGAGGCAGTGTTTAAACTGTCCTTTTGATAGAAACGTTCCTGACTTAACATCTTTGCAAGAAGCTCAGCCACGCTCGTTTCTTTTGAGGCAAGGCTAAAGATTTTAAAAGCTGAACCTGGGTGGGTAAACCTGTCCCTGTGTAATTACTTCACTTAAATAGATGGAGTGGGAGTTTGCATGGCTGTCCTGGGTTTCGGGGACTATGCCACTCAATGGTGTCTTCTGTTGCAGTTTGGCTGTGGCACTGGAGGATTGTGGTGCAGCTAGCAAGGGCCTTCTTTTAAAAAATTATTATTATTATTATTTCTTTTATTGGGAAGCACGATTGTTCATATTTGTTGAAGATGCTCTACTCTGTTATATTTTATATTTACTAGAGTACCCAAAGTGAGTGGCATCAGAAATCACTAGGAGTGGTAGGACCGTGTAGCTGAAGTTATGGATGAGCTCTGCATACCAGTTAAAGTTGTGTGTGAACAGGAATAACAGGAGAAAAACTGGTGCATTGTACAGGCTGAGCAGGGCTTTAGATGCATTGATGGAGTTACAGGTGGGTCCTGGGTTATGGAGGACAGGAGCATCAGCTGGGTAAGGCAACCTGCACAGTGTCTCCTTTGCTCTGTACTGGTCCCAGAGCTTGGTGAAAGCATTTACAAAATAACGAGTAATAGTCACAACTTTCCTCTTCTTTCCTTCACCCTGTTTTGGTGTATTTGGACCTGCTGGTCATGCTAAATACATCCCTGTGTCAGAAATCCCCCAGCTGTCCACACTCATTGCTCCTGTGACAGGAACGTACCATGGCCATTATAATCCCCATTTTTGGTTTTATTTGAAGTACACACAAGTAGAATTTGCTGACCGCTTTGAACTGAGCAGGTCTGCCCGTGCGTGTGTACCTCTATCCTGTGACTTTTTTTTTTTTTTTGGTTAAATTAACAGTAGCTTCAATTTTGCATCAGTGCATGGTTAAAAAGCAATACACATGTCAGCTGTTTCTTAACTTCATTTCTCCAATGAATTATTTCTCCTGTTTTTTTTGTTTGTTGTGCAGTTGACTGAAGAAATGTTAACATCCCGCTCTAAATCTCTCAGTGGAGTCTCTGTTCCCTTCTCTGATATAACAGATGGGTTATTGCTTGTTATAATTATTAACATTGTGGTGTGGGACAGGGCTAGGGTGGGAGCCATTTCGGGGGGCAAGGGCGGGAGGCTGCGGGAGTCGTTAAGGTTGGAATGTTAACTCCAGTGGTGACTGACTGTTTCCGTAATAGCAGGTTGTTGTGGCTGCACGCTCTAGTACTTGAGGCTGTGTACTTCACTGAGCTTGTGGTAGAGCCTAGGGCGAACTGCTGTCCCAAGAGAATGCTGGGATGGATAGAACTAGCCAATATGAGTCTGAACGTGGTGACTTTGCTGGTTGTTCTAGCTCCAGATGTCAGCATGCTTAGTTTTTAATTTTGATTAATAAATGTTACGCCATTCCCCCTCCCACACCTGATTCCAACCCTTCTTTTCTTTTCTTCTTTTTTTTTGTTTTGGTTTCGTTTCGTTTCGTTTTCCTTTACAAAAGACATGAGTTAAAAGAGAATTACATGATAACCCTTTTTGGTTTCAAACTGCATCTTGCTGTCATGTTCAGAGTATGTGCCAGGCACATTTGAAATGGCTTCTGATCTGAAATGTGGCTGGCGAGTGTGGGGCAGAGTGGGAATCCGGGTGCCCGGTGGAGGGTAGCGCCAGGCGAAAATGCCTCATATGCCATGCCCAAGTGACAGACCCCATCAAGAGTTCAGGAAGCTCGTAAACTTGAGGGACTACCACAATGACATTGGTATGAAGTTTTGTCTTAATTTGGTGAGGTCGATGAAGGTTTGATTTGAATTAAGGCTGCACCTCATTCCTCTTGTCTCCATCATGTTTTGGAGGTCGAGTAATGGTGGTGCAATGATAGCGTGCCAAAACCAAGCTAAACCTCCCCAAACCATCAATCCAAAATGCAGGGATTGAAACAGCTAGATGAGATTAAAAGGGCAAAACTGTAACATGACATCTCTTCCYGGCAACGTGGTGATGTTTCAGAGGTGTAGATTTGTGTTGCTCTTTCTTCTGTTAACTAGAAAATTGAAGAGGCTGAAAGTCCCTCTCCGCTGGCGTAGGAGAGGGTCCCCAGGCGTGTTTTGGATAGCATGTTAGCCTTCGTGGGGCTAATGCAGGCCCCACAAAAGCAACCAAAATTAATTTAAAAGCATTACTTCTAATCTAAAAGCTACCTAGCCCAAAACTGAGCACTGCTGAGCAAACACACAGTCCTGTAGTAGAGCTGATCTTGTACTCTTAGGTACATATACTCAAAAGGTCTATAGGGAAGAAGCAGTAGAGGTATGTTGAGCTGATTCTGGAGGTGAAGAGCATAAGTCTGCCTTCTGGTCCTTCAAAGTCTGAAATGTCAATTGGGGGGGGGGGGGGGGCGGAGAAAGGCAAGCCAGAAGCAATCTGGAATTTTCTAATGTTATTTATGGCTCACTGTGCTTCTAGCAAATCAAAGCCACGGTTCATTTACTGTTGCCCCCTCCCAAGCGAACAAAAATGTGTTCAGAAGCGTACAATAAAGAAAGATCTAACCTGGGCTTCAGAGCCCTCTTTGCTGCCTGCCATGCAGCCTTTGCCTCTGGTCTGAAAGGTGGCTGGCCGCTGTCCTTCATTACTGCAGGGTGTGCAGGGCCGCTTGTCTGAGCCAGGTCTTCCTCTGCCCCAAGAGCTCCTTGTGGGAGTTCCAGGAGGAGACTCGCAGGTCAGGATTCCCATTTTGCCAACCCAGCTGTAAGTACATTTTTAGTAAATACCTCTTACTAGTGTAAGCATTTTAAAAGACCTTTACTACAGGTGTGTAGCATGGGCAGAAATGCAGCAGCAGTACAGACTGTTCTGGCGTAATTTCCCTTCTTACGTGGAGGTGGGGGAGAACAGTCTGGTTGGTATCAATGTCAGTTTGCTTGTTGCCAGCCCCGAGACCACCAGGGACTGTCTTCTCTGACCATCTTTTCCTGATTGCTTTTTGGCTTCTCTGGCTATTGATACTTTTACTCTGGACCAAATGAAATTCTAGCCTTTTGGGTTTCCCAGGCTTAAAAAAGAGAKAGAGAGGAAAAAAGCAGGAGTTGCTCTGAATGGTCCCCTTTCTAAAATACACACTTCACAGAAAGTGCCCACCTCTGATTTCCCCAGTGTAAGAGGAAGGGGGCATAAAAATTATGTTGCACACAAGATTTCAGTTCTCTTCTGGTTTTCAGTTCTTCCATGCCAAATTTAATTTCCTGCAGGGATATAACCATGCTCAGGCTTGCTTTAGTTTATTCCTTCTGCTAAACGGGGTAATGGAATAGTCTCCCTGGTCCTTCTGAGGAAAGGAATATATATGAGTTAATGGGCGATGCTTGCGATAGACATGACATGGGAGCTGATGCAGTTTGAAACACTTCCTCTCCTTGTGATGTGTGTGACTTTTTTTTTTTTTATTTTATTTTTTATGCTCTGCGTGGGTGGACAGGTATCTGTAAAGTCAGTTCTCTTCTCTCCTGCAGGGTGGATACGCAGCCTACAGATATGCACAGCCTGCTACTGCAACAGCAGCCACAGCCGCTGCAGCCGCTGCAGCAGCTTACAGCGATGGGTATGTAAGGGGGAGGTGTCCGTGGGGGCTAGCTTGCTGTGCTCCAGGGATTCAGGGAGCATTGATCCATTCCAGTGTTTCTACTTCTTTCCCTGTTTCTTTGTCTTACTTGCACTCACACACATGCATGCACAACCCAACATGAAAGACTTGAATGCACAGTTTGTCTCTCTGCTCCCGGGCACTACTGCCCGGTGTATGTGAGCTGGCACAAATCCTGGCCTCTTCCCTATCCTTGTGATGCTCTGCACAAAGGAGGCAGTGTGGTTACGGCCTCAGAGTCAAAAGACCTGGCTTGCCTTGCCAGCTCCTTGCTCTGTGAGTCTGGGCAGGTTGTTTAATCACTGGGTGCATTTCTCTCCCCACAAAGTAAATATTGCTCAGCTCATACAGTACTCTAGGATGCTTTAACATGCAGCTCTGTATAGATACAAAGGATTATCGTCATCAGAGTGCTTGCCTTAAGATTTTTCATCTCCTGTGCAGTGAGGCCATGTTTGAATCCTAGTGCATGCGAGACCGTTAAAGTTTATACTCCCTTCTCATTCTGGAGAATCCCTCACTGCTTTCCATTTAGCAGCTGTTACTGTGCCAGTAGCGCTAGCGCCAGCAGTCACTCTCCTCCCAAATTGCATCACGCGAGGTAAGGGATGCACTAGCTGTCATTTCAAAGGTGCTGACCTCTTTCCTACAGGTCGGACTCATGGCTTCTGCCACGTTCCTCCTTGCAGGCTGTTCTCTCTCCCATCTCACATGATGCATGGCAGCATGCCCATAGGATCTCTTTGAAGAGGGGCTGCCTGCGTGCATGTGTGTGCATGTATGCATACATGTGTGTGGAAGGGCATGCTGCTTCTTCGATTGCCTGTGGTCAGACAGCTGTCTCTCTGCCCCTCCAAAGTGACTCTTTTTTTCTTTCTTTTTTTTTTTTTTTTTTTTATCTTTTCTCCCTCTCTTCAGTTATGGCAGGGTGTACACAGCAGATCCTTACCATGCCCTTGCCCCTGCCGCTAGCTACGGAGTTGGCGCTGTGGTAAGTGGGATTTTCTTTCTTGTGCTGTTTCTCGTTTCCAGCATGGGGAACAGCTGTTCACTGGGTATTGGGTAATGAAACTTCACCTAGAAGCACTTTTTTGTTGAGGAGGTCCCTAGTTGCAGTGCTAGGTTCCCAGTTGTTCTGCATTCATATGTTGGTGTTTGTGCACTAGGAAGGGAGCCAGGTTGTAGAAAACCAGTTATCACTTGGTCTTGCACATCACCTAGTACAAAAGAGATGGTAGAAGAATGACCAGAAATGTCAGGAGCCAGAGCATAGTCGATGAATCAGTAGAACTGTATCAAGGTGATATACAGAGCAAAAATCAGCAATAGTTAGAGATGCAAGACACCCTTTCTTGCAATTTTCATTAACTTTAAAGGCGTGTGTTGCATGTTGAGAAACCAGTTCTAGGAAGCAAGGGAATAAGATGTTCTCATGACATCTTGCAGCAAAGCTGCTCCACTTAGTTCCCTCTTCCACTAGTGGAAGGATGCGGTGTCCTGCGTGCCAGCAGTAGTTACGCAAGGGCAGGAGTGAGGTATGCTGGCATCAGAGGGGAGTGGAGCATCTTGCTGAAAACACATGCTTGCCCATCTGCTTCTAGCCAGTACAGTATCTGTATTATTGCAAAGGCTGGAACACAAATGTGTTCAGAGAAAAAGACACCTAAATATAGATATCTGCAGTGTAGCACCTCTGTTGAAGCATCAGCTCATCATGTGGGTTCTCTTTAGGGTCGATGGAGGAAAAGCAGGAACTTCTAGGATACCAGGTCATCATGTCTTTTTTAGACCTTTACCTTAAGGCGAGGTGAGGAGCATCCTAGAAGTCCTGGTCTCTGCTATCTATAATGACAGCCTAGACAACTGGCTCAGAGATTAGGATTCGTGAGTCTCATCTCTGGTAGTGAACTCCCTTTGACCGAGACCTGCCAAACTTCACCTCCAGCTGGCTGGTCATGAGCGTGTCCTCCTGAGCCATGTCTTTGGTTCTGCAGGCAAGGTTCTCTCTTGCTTCTTAGAGATGCTAATGGTGGCAGGTCAGTGCCAGGACATGTCCGATAGTCCTTCTGCGAGTATTTGGGTGGTGTCCTGAGTATTTCTTCACAGTTCACCTCCTAACAGTCTCTTCTTCTCTCATTTAATTTCTACAGGCGAGTTTATACCGAGGTGGCTACAGCCGATTTGCCCCCTACTGAAGTGACATGAGCCCCCTGCAAGTGGGACAGCCCCCCCAGTTCATGAGGCCTGGCTATTGCAATATTTACTAGTAGAGGAACTCTATAGCAAGAAGAGGAGGAAAAAACAAAAAACAAAAGAGAAAATACTTTTTTATACCTCACTATGTTCTTTGAATATGTATTTTTTTTTCCTTTAAATTTCTGCCTTTAATTCTTTTGTTCCAAAGATTGTGCATTTTTTTGGGTTTTTTTTTTTKTTTKTTTGTTTTCGTTTTTTGGGGTTTTTTTAACTGTGGTAAAAATAATGCATTTCTGTGTCTGTACGTTGGTGCATAGCTTATCCTACCAATCACGGAAAAGGCGATTAGTGATAAGGAATGCTGTTAGAAACCGATATCATGCAATTAATCAGGAACATGCAGACAGAGTTACTTCCCTGGGTCTGGTGCTTGGTGCCTGTGAGACAGGAGGACATGAGGGAGAATTCTCCACCTGCTGTGTTTCTGGTCTGCAGAAGGAAGCACTCTGGCTGTGGCTGGGACCTTAATGCTGGTGGGAAGTAGTCATTTACATTCAAAAATGGGGGAAATGCAGAGACTTTCCTCGTTTTTATCACCACCTGACACGCACAGGTTTGGGACAGTTTCAGCAGTGTCAGGATTTTAGACTTGGCAAGAGAAGACTTCCTCAACCTGCCCAAAGACTTTGGCTGTTATCTGCTGTATAGGGGACAAGACTTTGAAAGGAGTTTTTGATGAGGATGATCTCTCCCCACCCCACACAACTTATTCTAGCTGATTGTTGTCCATTGCTGGTGGCTGTAATTATCTTAGTTTTCCTTCCTCCTTTTCAAGATCTTTCTCCCTTGCTGTTCCTTTCCTCCCCCTCTTTCCTCGAGGAGTGGCAGATGCAATGCAGCATCACACAGAGTACCTCTGTTTGTGGACAGCAAGCGGTTAACCTTGCGGAGGTGAAGCACATGCAGCCTTGCAGAAGAAGAAAGCTAGCAGAAGAACTGTGCATCAGTACCGTGCTCGGGTGCTCCGAGGTCCAGCGTGCGAGGTTGCTCCTGCTGTTCATCCTGAGCTGCTTAGGCGCTTCTGCAAGTAATCTGTTCAAATAACATGAGTGAGGAAAAACAAGTCATGTATAAGCTGCTTGAGGCAAGGGGCAAACATGTGGGTTTGTGTGGGGGAAGAGGGTCTTTTATATCTAAACATGACCCTGAAGTAGTTTTGTTTCTGTCAGGAGTTTAAGGGGAGGCAGAAGCAGTTTGTGCAAGCTCTGAATTCATAGGAACTTCCCACAACAAGCTATTTCAGACCCTTATATAGTTGCATTGGAGCCCCTGGGTCTTTTTTGCCCAGCCTCTCACAGAAAGTTGTGCACCTGGTCTGCTGAGTCCATATAGACACTACATATTAGAAGATTTGGAAGCAGAGAGACTGTTTAAGGGAGGACTTCATGACTCCCAAGACCATCTCCCTTTTGCTCTCACGTCCAGTGATTTCGCTGTGTTTCAAAGTCAGCATTTTTAGATGACTGCGAGAGCTGTGCTGTGCTGTGGTGGGGAGTTGCTGCTCTCCAGACCTCCCTGCTCAGCTTCTGGCTCCTAGAATGCTCCCAGCAACCCCAGTGATCAGAGGCAGGGTCTCTAACCACGTTAGAGAAATGCAGAAGCACGGTTTTATTAGGCTGCCCGACTCCCTCAATTGGTACTGGGGTGAGCTCACCGCCCCCAGAAGGGCTGCTGGGAGTGTGGGTTTGTTGGTGGAGCCTCTCCAGCTCCTGTCGTACACCTGCTTCTCCATCCACCACTGATACCAGAATAGGAAATCTGCATTTAACACTAAGCGATGTCAGAAAGCAGAGCTCCCAGGGAGGTGTTCTGGCCCAGCCACGCACAACCACACATTTTTTTTTTTTTTTTTGCTCTTTCCCAGCGATACACGTAGCCTCTCTGTGCACAACAGAGAGGAGGCACCTCAAATGGGAAGAATGGGGAAGCCATTAGTTAAGCTAGAGACCCTGAAGCTATTGATTCTCTGGAGTAATAGCTAGATCAAGGGGACACCAAACTGCCAGCCTGTTGGCCACCTTTTTTTTTTTTTTTCTGGTTTTATTGTTGGTTTTTAACTTTTTTTTCCAAGCCAAAGTTTGGTTTGTTGCTGTTATGACAATTTTTTTGTTGTCTGTATATAAATATTTTAGTTAGCTTGAAAATGGGGAGGGGGGAACAGGGTGTCGGGGCTTTCACAAAATCTAGGAAATGAGGGGGACTCGGGGCGTTTGGGGGCTTTTACTGTCTGAGTTGGGTTAGGGGAGGGAGGACTTGTGGTAGAAGTAGTCATATTCAAGGGGAGCCGTTTCCACCGCGGGGCAGCTAGGGGACTTCTGGAGCTGAGATGCAGCAAAAGCCTCTACTGGACTTGTTCTACCCACCCGTGGGCGGAGGGGCTGAGTGAGGCCGTCCCTTCCCCTGCCCGCAGGCAGTTCCTCATGCAGCAGGTCTGCAGGCTGCGAGCAGGAGGAGCGCAGCTTGCAGAGCCCGGCAGGGGCAGCTGCTCGCCCCTCTGCCCCTTTCCTACGTTTCAGTTCAGCTGGTTCTGACTGCGGCTCCTGAAAAGCTGGGTTCTCCCTTCCCGAGTGCCCTCCCCTGCCCTGGCAGTGCCGCCTGCAATCCCCCCCTGCCACTTGGCCTCTCTGGGGGTAGGAAGGCCAGCCCCATTTCTGCCTCCGAGCAGAGTCTATGCACGGCGGCTTCAGCCCGCCCGAGTATATTAGGAGCGTGAGGGTTTTAGTGCAGAAGCGCCCAACCTTTGCAGGGCCGTGGTCCCCTGCTGTATGATCTCCGAGTAATACCTGCTCTAGACCATCCAGCCTGATTCCTCCTGTATCAGAGCCCGGCCTGCTCCGGTTGCTTCCTGCCGGGCTCCTCTGGTGCGTTAGCCAGCTGGTGTCTCCTCGACTCCATAGTTAATGCTGCAAGATCCCCGCTGAGGCAGCTGGCTGATAGCCTGGCTTCCTGCTCTCAGCAGTGAGCTGCAGAGCTTGCACAGCTGGGGGCCAGAGGTAGCTCGCTGGTTGCAGGTCTCCGGAGCACCAGACTTCCCAAAAACTTGCATGCCAGCTGGAATTTTGCAGTGAGGTTTCTCAAGTGAGTGTTGTGCCGTGGTAGGAGAGCTTTTCAGCTTTTCTTCCCTCTTGGCAAACAACAGCTCTGGTTTCACTCAGATGTGTTATGAACTGGCTTGAGATGCATTCAGAGTAGCCAAGCCGTTGGCTATATCTATCTTCTGAAGAAGTGAGGACAAAGCCTATATCTCCCTATGCAAAATGAATTACACTTAATGAATTAAACTGGGTCCTGGCTTATTTGATTGATGGCAGCTAGTGCTTGTCCGCAAGATGGGTCTGCAGTCACAGGTCCCTCTCAAAGCAGGGCTTGGCTTTCAGAGGGAAACCGCACAGGCAGCCTGGCAGATAGCTTGCTGTTTGTCACCTTCTAGTCTGGTGGCATCCAGGATTCCTCTTGATGTAGAGGAAAAGATGTTTCTTTAAGTGTTGCTGTTTGTACTGTTTTGCAATAGGTCTGGCCAGCACATGATATTATACTGATAAAATTTCGGATTGAAGAGTTGATTTATTTAATGTGCTGGTCTATATTTCCTTGTGGGTACAGTTGTGCTGGTACAAAGATGACTTCTACTGGTATAGCATATTCTCTACTGGGAATAAGTTATATTGATGCCCAGCATGTTAACAAACTGTTGTCACTGTCCCCATGCTAGGGAGGCTGCACTGTTGTAGGTGAGTTAGCTTTTCTAAGAAAAGCCATGATGGGACCTGCAGACAATGGAAGCTCAGGAGGAGCCTGCTGTAGCCAGCTTTTCCCAGGTTAAGCAGTTATGTGGATCCTGTGTCATGAGTTCAGATAGACTAAGCCATGTTTTAAATTAGCTGTGGCTTGGCTGTTTCAGTGCCCGCGAGAGAGCAGACTTGCCCAGCAAGAAAGAGCGCTAGCTCAGGAGTTGGAGACCTGTGTTTTGGGCAGGGCTCTGTCAGTGATCCTCAAGGGTCATCATGGAGCAGTCGTGTCGCTACTCTAGATTGCGGTTCCCCGTCCCTAAAGTGGAGTGAAAATTTATCCCCTGTTCTCACCCATTTTGAGATCTGTGGATGCGAAGTGCACAGCAAGAGCTGGGGAGGGCTATCTGTGAATAGCTGGCTCCRGTGCTAGTTGTGAGACGGTTAATGAAACCATTCCCTTGCCTGAAAGGAGTTGCTGGCTGCTGGGGTTTCAATTCCAGCACCCGGGCAGCAGGGAATACAAAGCAGAGCCTCCCAGTTCCTACCCACGTTTTTCCCTTAACCCGTCCCTATCTGTATCTTCCCATCTTGGTCCTGAAGACGGAGGCAAGTAGAGAACAGGTTTGGGAAGCATTTAGGAATTCAATAAAGGGAAACCCAAGCAACAGCTCTGGGGAGCGCTTTTGCTGAGTCTAGCTCCAAAGGGAAAGCAGGCGGCAGCGTGGCAGTGGGCCTGCTGCCTGTGAGCCTCCAGCCTGGCAGGGTCGGGGGAAAGCTGTCCTTGGTGCAGAGGGGTGATTTTTAAAGTGTGTTACCTGTTTGCACTGTTTTAAAATAGGAGGGGGGAAAAAGAAAAACCCAACCTAGTGAACAAGGTGAACATCCAATGTAAACTTCTTTGTGTTTTTATTTTGTCATGCTCTTGGAAAATGTCAAACATTTTGTAGTATACACCAGTGAGACTTGATTCTTTGTTGCATAAAACACTATTTTTGGTGATGTTAATGTCTGAAAAGCCCCTTCCCTCCACCCCCACCTTAGTGATTGCCCTCTCCGTCCTCCAACCCCGGTAAACTTCTCTTCTACAATGAAAACTCCAGTCAACAAGGCTGATAGCCAGAGCGTGAAATGGGGCCCTTTTCAAGTAGGCTCTGGGGTTTCTCCCCGGTACGCTTTGCTCTAGCCAGGGGCTGGCAGGATAGCCCCCGTCCCTCTGCAGCACGTGCATCGGTGGCAGCCTCAGCGGGACTTGGGATGTCCAAGTGCCATCTCTGTTGCCACTGCTAACCCTGGAAGGCAACTCTTTGCCGGAGGTTGAAGAGCACTGCTGGCGGTTGTCTTCTCTGGGTAGCGGCCTGCAGCTGGTCCAGGCTTGTGCAGGAGACAAGCTTCCCACGCTGCCTCTCGACTCGTGGTAGAGCAAGAATGCATCAGCCAAAAATCTTGCCTGGTTTTGCCAGGAGATTGCTGGTGTCTAAAGCCGTCCACCTGAATATTCATTTGGCTGGCAGTCAGCAAAATGCCAGTTAATCTTAGGAATGGTTTTTCTTTTTTTTTTTTTTTCTTTTTTCTGGAGTGGGTCAATAAATCTCTTGCCAGATTCCCAGTTCTCTGCTGGTGGAGGGACTTGTTGCTTCCCCAAGGAGTGAATTCCTTACAGAAATTGGGCCTCCCACATTAGTAGTCTCGGTTTTGGTAATGTTTTTCTATTTTTTCTGTTCACAGTATTTTGTGTGTGCGCGCGTGTTGTAGTTTTGGCAGCTTGATTTGGCTGCGTTATCAAGTGACGAAATAATCCTCTTTTACCCCAGGGGATATGATTTGTTTTGGGTTTTTTTCTTTTTTTTTTTTTTTTTTTTTTTTTTTTTTTTTTTTTTTTTTTTTTTTTTTTATATGATAAATCCTGCTTGTAAATAGCTGGAGCTAAAACCTGGGGCTGATAGCAAATGAGAACCAGGGCTGTAGAGCGATACGGAGCTGGTGGAGCATTTTACTGACCTCACAGGCTGATCTACTTGAGACTTGGAGATTTTCAGTGCAAGGCTGAGATGCCACAGCACCTCCAATGGCAGCGACGGACTTGCCCCTTCACGCGGTCTCCCCAGCACCTCCCATTGCCAGGTACCACCGGGGAACAGGACGTGTCCCGAGAGGGATGCGCTCCCTTCCCCTGGATCATTTCCTAGGACGCCCGAGCCGCTTGCCCAGGGTCCCATTTCCCTGCTGACTCTGGAGAAGCAGTATCTGCATCCCAGGGCTTTGTGACAGCCTCTAACTTCCCGCCCTCCCTCGTTAAGTATCATATTGTATAGTAGCTTTCAGACCATACAGTATTCATTGGGTTATTCCTATTATTATCAAGTAGCTGGAATTGTGAAGGTCGGAGTAGTTAGATCTTTAGCTTTTATTCCTTTTTTTTGTATTACTATCCATGTGTATAAATTATTGATCATGTTGCTGGCTTTTATAAACTCTAAGCAAGGGGGGAAACCCTTCCTAACCCTTTGCAAATGGTAATGAAGCACTGTTTTTAAATAAAAGAGAGAAACACCAGTCCGCTGGCTCCCGTGTGTCGTCTGTTTTTCAGTGCATCTGGATGAATGTCACTGGTGCACCTCCCTGGCAGGTAAAAGGCAAAGAAGGGAAGCTGGTTTGAAGAATGAACTGGGAGAGAGGATCTTCTGAACAGTGATAAAGGGCAAAGCCTTGGCAAATCACGCTGGCAAAATCMCAGCCCTGTGTGTTCGTACACTGAGCTTTCCGTAACCCCACACCTTTCCTTGCCATCCTTTCCCTTTACTGCTTATTAGCAGAAAAGGGCCATTTGTTTGGTATTTGATAGGGAGCATTTTTTTTTCTTTCTCTCTTCTCTCCAAGCCTAATCAGTGTTTGAACCTGTCAGTGTGGAAGGAGAGACAACCATTTCAAATTACGGTATCAGCATTTTCTTTAATGCCTGTGTAGCCAACCTCCCGCTGTCTGTGTTAGCACAGGTTTAATAGTTAACTCACACAACTGGAAGCTGGTGTTCCTGTGCTCGGCATAAATTTCCTCTGGGAATTCGGACATGTCTTTTAATCACTGCTCCTGTTGTCCTGCCTGTAAAAGGAGTATCACTGCAGACAAGGAGAAATTCATTCATATTCTTTGAAATGCTTAGAGATCCTCAAGTGAAAAATGTCATGCAAATACATATCCATATAATCAGATGCCTTTTCTGCTGAAACGATCCTAAAAATAACAAATAATAAATCCCTGTGGCCAATTTGCAAGTAATTATGCTAAACTGATAACTGAGCCAAATGATACAGCGAAATATGCCTAGTACAGTTGAGGCCAGCGCAGGATTTTCATTTTGCTTTTGGAAATGCAAAGTACCAGAAACAAAAGGGATGGGATAAGGTGTGTCCCCGGATGGCGGGGTTGTCGGTAATGATGCAGGAAGGCGCGTGAGCTCCTTAAGCATTCCTCCCCAGTGTTTACCAAGGAGCTGCAATGTGTTCCTGTCAGATGATCCTCATTTCATTCTAACAATAACTTGAGAGGATGTTCAACAGTAACTGCTAAAATTAGATGCCTGGAAATCAGGGCTGAATAATTGTTGTGGAACAGCTGGTTAAAGGACTCTGGATCGGTGAGACTGGGAGAGGTCTTGAAATGAAGCTCCGCGGCACTGGGAGAAAGGTAGTGCAGAGGCGTGCTTCAAAAGTGAAGCGAAGATGCTCTACGTCTTCCAGCCTACCTTCGTTTCAAGGCAAAGTCGTAAAATGGCTGATCCTGAAATTCACTATTAAGTCATTAGAAGTGGTGTAATATTATTGCATTGCTCAACAGGGGTTTATCAAAAGCTCGTCAAAGGAAGCTGATTCGGGTCCTTTGAATGGACCTTTGAGTTGGCTAAGGAAACGAATGCTGCTGATTTAATACACTCCCCTTCTATAAGCTGTAAATAATTACAATAATAGACAAATCATGTGAGTCACCCATAGCTGATAGCAAGCACATTTCAGCATGTGTAGGTAGCATCCACTGACAGTGAGGGTACTGCTGCCACATCGGGAAGTAGCTTGGAAGAGGGTTTGGTAACAACCTGGATGTGGGCTCTGGGCCACGGGGCTTGGTGCCAGCCCGAGGTCCACCAGTGCGGTCGCTGAGCGCGAATCCCTGTGCTGCGCGGCTGTGGTTGGCAGCTGCGTGGTGGGGATTTAATCAATAAATGATAACGCTTGCTGGAAAGTGGTGTTTGGATCATGTTGAAATAATTTATTAATTCAAGTTGAATTTGCAGAAGAACTCGAGGGTGAGGCTAGTGTGACTGCTAAGGTTATGTCTTAGTCTGGCACTGACAAGCTGCATCTGGAGATCGAGCCCGAAAGCCCAGGAAGGAGCCCTGATCCCTGTGCTGGTGGTGGGGCTGACCTGTTCTGGGGGGTTTGCTGCTGGCCTGCTGTTGACTATACTGGCTCAGGGATGGTGGCCTGAGCATCCCTCTGATGGGAGAGCTTAGCAGCTGATGTGGGAGGGAGGGTTATTTGCATGCTTCCTTTCTGTCTTTATACAAAACTTACAAAGTCGTAGAGTAATTTGGGTTGGAAGACATGTGGAGGTCATCCAGTCCCATAACTTGCTCAAAGGTTGGTCAAGTTCATGTACCTGTAGCATCTTCAGCACGAGCTTGGAGGTGAAATGCCTTCTGGAGTGCCAACAACTTGATCGCGTCCTGAGAGGTGAGAGGTGACCTGTGGCCTCCTGTGCTTTCCCACAGCCCTGTTGCCTTCCCTGCAGAGGCTGGGGTTGGTTGTCACTTCCAGCTGTTTCCCTGGGGTGTGGAGAAGAAAAACTGTAATGCACCTAATTTTGATTCAGACAAGATGTATTTTTTGTGGTTGCTCTCAGTTTGCCTGAAGCGTGATCGTTTCTGGCGTAGCACGTCCGGCGCTGGCTCCTGCGGCTCCAGCTGAGCTGGGAGCGGTTCAGTGAAGAGCTTCCAGCGTGGTTCAAGGGCTGGAGCTGTGGAGGGGGAGAGAGGGGAAACAGGGAAACGACTGCAAGAGCTCATCTGTTTATTCATCAAGAGGGAGGACAATTAATTCCTTTCTAGAAGCACCTTGCAAGGAACAAAGATGTGATTTTTCTAGGGCTTTCCTACCTGGCAGCATTGTAACACAGCCCAGCGCTTGGGAGGTGAAGCAGCCAACTCCAGCCTTACCTGTGGCTTAGGGGACTCGCTGCTATTAGTTATTTCTGAAGCATTTCTAAATGTCAAATCCTAATCCAGCAGCTTCCAGTGACTTGAACTGGCCAGCCCTATTGCTAACCTCATTGGGGATGAACCATCTACTGTCCTGGGTGCTCTCTGTCCACCCTGGGCTCGCACCGACCCGTCAGCGACAGCCCAAACCTGTAACCCTTGGGTGCTGCTCCTCTTCCCTCTGCTGGCTGGTGGAGACAGCCCCACAAACCAAGTCCTCATCCACGGGGCCAGCCCGAGTGTGCTGCCACCAGCATGCCCTCACCCCTCCTCCTGCAGCAGAGGTGAAGGCTCCTGGCCTGTGTGAGCCCTACGAGCGGGGAAGCAAAGAGGGTACTGAAGTCAAAACCAGAGGTTTTTTGTTTCTGGGAAGAGGCAGACTACTTCTGCAGGTCTCCGAAGGTGGAGCAGGAACCGTTTGGCTCCTGAGATGCTGTGGCCACCAGCCCATGATGAGACTCTAGGAGTCAGCCCTCTGGCTTGGAGAAGCCTCGCTGCGTTTGGCTCCTTCCCGCTGCAGCGCGCCGATGCCGGGAGCCCCTGCGCGCGCCGGGGAGGGGATGTGCAGAGCGGCACCGGGAGCAGCTGTCCCAGTTTGCGGAAACTTTCTTGCCTTTTTAAGGAGATGTTGAGTGCTGTGCTCTAACTTTAGCACAAAGGTATGGTTGACTTGGCTTCTTTTATTAATGGATGGGTATAAATATATCTGCTCTTGGTGCCTGTCTTGTTCTTCCACGTGTAAACACTGAGCCCTGCCCCAGCTTTTTTGATGATAAATTCCTCATCTTTTGAATCACAAATCACCTTTTTGTGTGTCAGGAGGAAGCGTCAAAGCTCAAAGTCACTTTGCTTTTTATAGCGCCAGTGCTCTCCAGCTGAACTCTGCTCAGAAATCACCGATTTCACGGAGCTCTGCAACAACAGCAGATCTGGCGTGTTTAYGGTTTTATTGAAATAGCCTTTGCACTCATCCAGAGCCCTCCTGCCGCAGAGCACTGCAGTCCTCTCTTATTTTTGCAAGGATGTCACCCGTCCTCCCCGGCGGGAGGCTGGGAAACCCTCGCTTTGCATTCGAAACACCCGGGCTTTTCTTTTTCGGTCAGTGCACCCGGGTTCTGCTGCCTCTGCTCCAAGAGAAGCTGCTCTCCAGAAATAGCTCCTGCTTTTGGCCGAGCGCAGCTCGCGTGGGCGAGATGCCTCTGGCTGTCCCCGCACTTTCACTGAGCACAGAAGCAGCTCTCCCCACAGCGAAAGGCGGCCGCAGATGCCGGTGCCCTGAGAGCGGGAGGCTGGGGAGGGCTTTCTGCTCACCCCGGCGTGAATGGGGGCAGGCAGCGGGGTGAGCTGCCTGCTCCGCTGCCCTGCTTGGCTGCAGGGCTTGGGGAGTGAGAAAGGAACAGGGAAAACCGGCGCCATCCCGTGCAAAGCTTTGTGCAGGTGGTAGGAAGCTCCATGCCTGCGTTGTGGGGGGTAGAACAAAAAATTTGGGGGAAAATGAAAAATTCAGTGTTGAGGAAAAGCTGGTGGCCGCTGAGCTTGCATGCTTGCCTTGGGGGGTGAGGGCTGAGCTGGCTGCAGGGCTGTGACCCTGGGATAACACTCTCATTTCTTCTCCACGGACGAGGATGGGGTTCGTGGCGYGGGAGGGGATCTGACCTACCCTCGCTTGCCGTTAATGCTTCGGCACAACTGTTAGATGAGATGAGTCTAACACACTCCTCAGGGTCAAGCTGGGTGAGGCTCAGCCCTGAAGCAACAGAGATGACAGCTAGTGGTGAAGCCGACTCATCCCTGGTTAAGGTCCAGGACCTGCTGTGGTTGAGAGAGTTGTTAGCTCTGGGGGGGAGGCTAGGCAGAGCCCAGCTCGGCAATTTGGGTCACTGGCTGGCTGTGCAAAACACCTCTTCAGCCCTGGGCTCTCAAGTAGTTTTGACTTGAAAGGAGCAAATACCTGGAGTAACCGCAGGGCTGAGTGAAACGTGCCATTCCCATAGGCTTGTTAGTGGCATTAAATACCCCTTGCAATGCAGAGTCGGGACCTGTCAACGCCAGCATGAGTAAGTACCAGGGGCCTTTCTGTGAGCGGCATGAATGCCGGTGAGTCACCGGTTCCAGATGTTATCCGTGAGCTGTGGGGCACAGTGAAACACACCATCGTCAGCCAGTGTCCTCACACTGAAACTGGGCAAAAACCCCGCACGTAGAGCTAAGGGAGCTTGCTCCGGCCGTCCCCCGGGGAGCAGCGTGCGGGAGGCGGCTGTAAGGCAGCACCGAGAGGGATCATAAATAACCCTGGGGATGGTATGCCAGGCCTCCTGGTTTTGCCCCAGCTGGGCCTGGAGCCTCAAAGCTCTCAAGCATGTTGTGTTTCACTGAGGAACGGTGCCCTCAAAACAAAAAMCAAAGGAGGCTGGGTCCCCCCCCACGCCAGGGGATGTATGAGTTCGCTCAGGTCGTGGGAGCAGTGACTGTCCGATGGCTCCCAGCGATGGCCCGGAGTGCTCAGCCCCTGCGGGAGGTGCCTCGGGTGGGACATCCCGGCACCTGCAGAAAAACCCGCTGTGACTTGCAGGCCAGGTATGACCTGGCGCAGTGGCAGGGAACTGGGGAGATTTTCTCTCGGTGGTGATGAATTGCCACTCGGCGAGCAGAGTGCTTTGTTCACCATTTTTCATTCTTTGCCCAGGCTTTTAAATGTTTCTCATTTTTGGTGGAGAAAAAGCATTTGGAGCATTTGAGTTGTGGCTGGGGGTGAGTGGCAAGCCTATGGAAAAAGGCAACCAACCCCCTTCCCCACCAGGTGGGCGATAAACCCACTTGTAGAAAAATAAATGATTGTTCCAGAGCCTTGCCCATCTTCGGCGTGCTCTCATCCTGCTTGCAAGTCCCTGGCAGCTGTTTTTCACCCAGCCTCTCCACAAGAAATTAAACACCTTGACAAAAATGATGGGGTCCTGTGAGAAACACCTTGGCTGAGCATCCCTCTCACTGCTGGTGGGTGATGGCACTGGGGACAAGTCCTGAGCGGCCACAGTGCAGAGCCAAGAGCCCGGTTGTCCCTGCAGGGCAGCAGCACGGTGGGTTTATACTTGGGTCTTCTTGGGAAGACATGAGATACTTGATTCTCCTGTGCCCTTGTGTGGCTTTGTGTCCCCTTGAGCCTTTAGTGGGGACCCTCACAGCCGAGAGGCCCCGAAGGCACAGAGGAGGCGGGGTGCCAGCATCCTTACGGGCACCGCCAAGGCTGAGATCCCGGCCGAGGGGCTGCGAGCCCACGGTGTGCCTGGGGTTGTGGAAGGCACATCTTGAAAAACAGCTGGATCGTGGTACGGTACCTCCCTAGAACGAACCCCGGAGATTTTGCTCACYACGTGCATCCACTTCATTCCCTCCCCACAACTGCAGCTATGTAGCTTTCCTGGGGCGACGTGTTTCTAGACCAGTTGCCAGCACTGAGTCTGAGCATCTGTGCCCAAAATACAATGAGAGTTGCCAGGGAGAGAAGAGGAGATGGGAGAATCTCTCTTCTGCACTGCAAATGATCAGGTCCCAAGCTTCGAGCTCCATTACGCTGCCCCAACTCCTTGGCTCTTTGGTAGGAATGCTGCAGAGCGGGAGTTATCCTTTCCGAACCCTTCACTTCTGCCCTCCAGCAGCCAAGCAATCCCCACAGGACAAAGTCCTAACATGTCCAGAGCCAAGCTTCATGCCCAGCAATGTTTCTGGCCCTGATTTCACTCCAGGTTTTTGGGAAAACAGGAGTGCTTTTAAAGAGTGCCATTTCACAGCCTAAGTCAGAGAAACTGCGTGCCATGAGCGTGCCCAAAGGAATGACCCACAGGAATGATGGGGCTTTAGCAGACAGGATGATCCAAGGCAGCAAAAGCAGAAAGGCAGATTTTCGGTGGTGTTTTAATAGTCTGTTCATGTGGATAAAATTAAAAGGAGAAGCCAGGACCAATAAAAACGGGGCTAGCCTGCCTCACAGGTCTCAGACCATCCCCTCTCGACTGGCTCTGCGTGCAGGTTGTCTGGCCGTGGCTGCAGGACTCAGCAGCGCCCTGAGCACCTGGAGCTGTGTCTTACCCACCAGGACAGTCATGACCTTGATGTTTCTGGGATTCCTGTACCAAGAACAGTTATTATTCCCCTTCATTTTACTTTTTTTCTTTTAAAAAAACACCTCTTTTCTTTCACTAGTGTTTCTGCAAACAGTTTGGATAAGCCCCAGAGCTTGGAGTTATCAGCCCTCATCTCCAAAAACCATGGTAAGGCACCTGGGTCTGTGATCTCCTAGGGATCTCCTGGCTCTCCATATGCAGGAAGGCTGTTTCCAGAGCCAGAGCTGTGCTGCGTCTCTGAGGGTCTGCGGTGACACCAGGAACAGGACTGACTTCTCCTCATCTCTGGCCTTGCAAGAGTCACTGACCAGTGAAGAGCAGCAAACCCAGGACCCAGTCTCAGACCTGGCCCGCTGGTGGTCTGATTACAGCTGCTGCACACAAACAGAACAAGCCCTTGGGTGGGAAATCTGGAGGACCAAAGGACTGCTAAAAATTAGGTCAAAGAGGTGACCAAAGGATGCAGGGAGCGCGTAGCCTGGCAAGGGTGGCAGGGTAGCCTTGGGCAGGCATCCTGGCACTGGGGCCTCCAGGAGGGATCGGGGGAAGGGGCTCTGTGAAGTTTCATCCCGAACCTGAGGCACAGGAGAACAGGGACAGCCCTGTTTGCCTCGGTGACAGCTGACGGGAGGAGGCTGGAGTCTGGGGTGGAAGGAGTGATGGGGCGCAGGCTGGGTGGGCGCATCGCTGCCTCCTGCCCACATGCCCACTTGGTGCCTCCTGCTCGTCATTTCCATCTGAAAAACAGGGCTAGTACCTCGCGCTTGAAGTTGGCTTCATTAATATTTGTGCTCTAGAGAACATTTCTGCGAGGAGCCATTGATGTTCATGTTTTCATTACCATCACTGCGATTTTACATATTTCTGATACCAAAATGTGTGGGTCGTTAGACGTCAGGATGACCTTGTGGAGATGCTGCGATGCTCAGTTAATGTCTTTCCCAGGATGTGGGCACAGCAACTCACCGGTATTGTGTGATTTGCTTATTCATGTGTTCCTGTCCCAGAGCTACTGCCTTTAGCGTTTCGCTTCTGCATCTAACCCCATAAATGCCCTGCTGGCCTGCCACGTGCGGAGTGTGAGTAGTGAGGTGGGTCTGCAGAGGTCTTTCATACCTCTCATCTCTAGACTGCACCAGGTCATGCCTGTAGCTGCGTTTCCCACGTGGAGCCTTACACACGTCTGGTCGTACCCCTTCACTCCTGTAGGGACCCAGCACAGGCTCTGGCCACTCAGAGGTGGTTTTCCCTTGCGTGGGTGGTGGGTGGCCCTTGAGCTCCTGTTTCCCAACCCCTCTCACCAACGTTGGGGTTGTGCCTCCATCCCCTTCTGCTGCAAGCTCAGGGCTGCTTCAGGAGCACCAGGGCTTGAGCCAAAGCTTTTGGAGTGGGTCGATCTCCAGGCATGCTGTGCGGGCTTGGAGCTGGAGCTGCTAAGGGGTTGCTGCTGCTCCTGTGTCTCCTTGCTCCTCRGCATCTCTGGGGTGTGAATGCTTGGACATGAGCTCCTCAGTGTTTAAGGGTGAAAAGGTTATTCTTCCCACACTACCTGGCTCTCACCTGTCATTTGGATGTCCCAATAATTTAGGTGTGGCAAAGGTAGCAAGAGTCATTTTGGGTGTCTCCCAGCATTCCAAGAGTTGGAGGTCAGGTCACGTGCATAAGGGGACAGGAATTTCCCTTCGGTTTTCAGGAAAGGCTGGGACCCAGTTTGGGGTCCCAAAACTGGAGCAGCTGGGCAAGCCCTGCCGTGGGAACATGCGTGTGTTCCTGCAATGGTGTTCGCACGGGTTTATCACGGCAGCACCCATGGAGGTGGGCGATGCTATTCCACCGCCGCCGGGTTTGGCTGCCATGCAAATCACCGATGGCATTTTACAGGAGACATTTGTCTGCGTGGCGATGTTTGTGCTTAGGGTCATGTCTATTTTTGCTACTACGCCATGTATTTTTAAATTGGGTTTGAACAGCATACAATGCCTGCAGAGCAGCCCCTTTCAGATCATCTGTCATGTCAGAAAATGGTTTTGAATGTCTGTCTGCTCATTTCAAGCTAAATATTTATTCTGTAATTAGATTGTTTTTTTTCAAATCCTTTTTAAAAAAAAAAAAAAGTATGAATGAGAAGTCAGTATTAGGCTGCCTAAGTGTGATGGGAATATGCAGCTAGAGAGCAAAACACTTCTGCAAAGCTGGTGTGGGTGTTTAGCCTTCATGAAATACCCCTCCGTTTCTTTTTTCCCCTGGCTTCATCACTGTGAAAATCTGCTCTATTAGTTTCTAAGTCAGGACATGCTGGGGATATTGCAGCTGTGTGCCTGGAGGTGAGGGAAAGGTCTTCAGCCCAACCTCTCCCCACCTGGCCAGGATCCTCAGCGCTGCCTCCCTAGCTGGGCTCTCGTCCCTGCAGAGCCATTGACACCCCGGCCCAAGGGTGCTGTCTGGGTCCCCCCTGATGTGGGTGCGATGCAGCCCTGTGGGCTGTGGCAGTGCTGGGGGCATCTCTGCGGCACAGGAATGAAAAATGACGGAGGTCTGGGGCAAATATGGTTTAATGTTTTCCTGCTGCAAGAGTACTTAAAGTCATGCTCTTGCAGAGATGAAGGGAGGCTGATCATGCATGCACACGTGGGCAAAGACAGAAAGGAAGGAGCAAGTTTCATACTTCACTGAGGCACTTGAAAAGCATTTGTTGCTGTTGCAATTTCACTCCCGAGATGGCCAAAACTGTGGGTTCTGGTTCACCTGTGAGTTTATAGGGGGAAAAAAAAGAAAGAAAATGTTGATGTCAACCTCACTCAGGCTGCAAATATTTCATTTAGGTTCCTAGCAAGCCAAAAGCCTCTTGAGATCCTGGCAGTGTATTGCATCAGGGGTTTCATTTTGGTTTCAGATGAAACCATTTCGTAAGAGCTCTTGTTCTCAGCTCCAGTCCCAAGGCACGTCTCCTTCTAACCCTTAATATACTCCTGAACGCAAACCTTCAGGTCCTGCGTCGGGGCAGGGAGCGAGCCACCAGCCAGGGTCGCGGCTGCCTCCCCGCTGCCTGATGCTGCGCGACCGGGGGGTCCCTCGCCCTGCCCGGGCGGGAGCGCGGGAACCCGCCCCGTGCACCTGGGCTCTCGGCAATGCACCSGGGGAGTTGCCTCTGGATTTCAAATGCTGCCCGGTAAAGAACAGCGTAACATAGATTGGGGGGTGTTTGCATGTTAACAAGGGCAGGGAATTAGGAAATTCATGGCTGTTGTGTGGATAATGAACTAGAGAGAAATGAAATGTAAGAAAGGAGGCTAAAGATTTATATTTAAATGTAAAGAGTTACTTCAAAGGACACAGCAGGTAGCTAAGCTGCTAGGGAAAATGGTCTGAAATTTGGGGATTTGATTTTGGGAGCGCCTACAAGTGAGAGCTTCCCCATGGACCTGGACTCAGTGCCAGGGGAACTCTGCCTCAGAGCACAACCCTTCTTTTAATTACTTCTACCTTGATCTGTATGAAGTAATTGTATATTATTAAATTATCTCACTCAACATAAGATAACTTTGTATTAGCAGCAGAGGCTTTTATTTTTCTTATCCTGTATAAATAAGACATATATCCACTAGCTGTTTTGTAAATAACCTTTCTGTCTCACCCCTGCCAAGTGGTGGGCCTTCTCTTTCTTCTTCACCTTCTCACCCCTGATGGCTTCTGATTATGTTATTTCCTGTCAGCATGCCAAAAGCCAAGTTAAAATATGCTGCCTACAGTAGTTAGTTGTATTTGCTAAGCTGCTGCTTACACTGATGTCTTATTGTATCTGCCCAGGTTACCCTATACAAGCAGGTAAYGCTGAAGGAGATGCTCTGACCGACCGCAGGAGCTGGGATTAGGTGCTGGTTCTTCACACTGTGCATTTCTGCACCTGCCGGATGGTGATAAGCTGCTCTAAAAGACTAGCTGGGTGCGTGAGCTCTCCCAGGCCTAGAGTTATAATTTGGAGCAGAGCGATTAAGGCTTTGGCTTACAATAAGGCTGGCATCTCTCTCTCCTCCCGCAGTGTTTTCTATAGATTTGCACTTCTCCCCCTCCCTCTTAATGTGCAGCGTCTTTCACAACGGTGTGGATGTCCTGCAAGGCAGGTCCTGCAGGCGTGCTGATAAATCATCTTGCTTTGGACATGGTAGAGCTCTCCTCGCCTTGCTTGCCCAACGCCCCTGGCTGGGCTACGGACCACGCTCACCACTGTGCTGAGCTGTTTGGCCAGTGGTCAGGCTTAGGAGCTCATATGCTTGCATATCAATACTTCTTTCCAGGGCAGTTTTGTAGGCAATGTCTGAAATGTTAAAACCAGCAGGTACAACGTGCTTCAGAAGAAGCATCCATAGCTTTGTTCCTCAGGCTGGAAATCCCTCTCCCCGGAGGGAGCCAGCAGCCCCGTTTGGCATCGCCCCTCTGCCAGCAGCTCCCCTGCTTTGTTCCTTTCCCCTGGAGAGCTGATTTTCTCCTACGCGCTTGCAGAAACACCACTGGCTGCTGCTGCCACCATGCCGCAGCCAGCTGGGCACAAGCAAGGCTTGTTCTGGCAGTCGGAGGCTAACAGTGGCCAGAGGGTGGCCAAGGTGCTTGGAGCCACGCTTGGGGTTTTTGTGGTGATCCTGGCGATGTGGTTCATATGGATCTCCTCTGGATACATTTCTCTAAGCTTTCAGGTTAGGAAACTGCCCGAGGAATGCTATAAGCTTCATTATAGTTTTTGCTAAATCACTAGCCAAACTCAACAAAATGTATCATCTTGAAAGCTTTTGGACCTGGTAGCTTAGGGATGCTATTTGTGGAGCTGGGGGATGATCCCACAGGGAAAATCCTGCTGGTACTCATGCTGCGCCAGCACCAAGGAGCACCTCCAACCACAGAGGCTGCAGAGTGGAGAAGGTCTCACCAAAACCCTGGTGGGGGAGAGCAGGGAAGAAAAGGGAAGAGTGAGAAAATGGAAAAAAATCTGATGGAGAGGAGGTTGCAGGAAATACTGCTTCAGCTGGGGAGGGACAGCTCTGGAAAGGGATCACTTGCTGCTCTGCTTTCCTTTGGATATAGCTGATGCTGCTCTCACAATCAGGGACCACATGTGAACCTGATAAAAATTTCACCAACCCTAAACCATATAGGTAGATTCCAGGACACCTAATTTCCCACATCAGCTTACTGTTGGTTTTCTTTTCTTTTCTGGAAAATCATCTGTGGTACAAGAAACTTTAGTCACCTCATTACCTGGGGACTTGCTCCCACCCTCTTCGGATGTGGCTGCAAACACAGGCCTTGACCCACGAAGGAAAATCAGTGCGTATGCAGGAACTTCCTTTGGCCATTGGGTCTCTTGGCTTCACCTCTCCTGGCCCATCCCATCCTGTGTCATTTCCACATCACCAGTGTCTTCCAGTGCTTCCTCACAGTAAGCTTTGTCCTGCAGAAACTCAGAGACCTCCAGGCTCTCTGTGCTGGTAGCCATTACCTTTTTTTGGAAAATGGATTGAAAATCCCACGTCCCTGTGGAGTCTGTTTTAGGCCTGGGGTGTCGAGGCTGAGCACAGAGCCCATGGAGGCTAACGGGGCTCCCCAGAGGAGCCGATGTGGGGTGCCCCCTCCGAGCGATGGGCTGGGCRAGAGGAGGGGATGCCTGTGCTGGGCTGGTGGGGGTGTGTGTGTGKGGGGGKGTGTGTGCCCTTCCAGCACGGCACAACGAAAATGGGAGGAAAGGGGAGCAGAGCAGCAGCGAGAGCAGAGAAACCATCTTAATCGCAGTGCCCTTCTGATGGCACCATGTCTAGTGCCTGTACGGTGTGGCCTTTCGGCATACCCCACACAAATAAGATGAAATGCCATTTGGCTGGAGGAGGAGGAGGCAGGAAAACAACATGGAAAGGGGAATCGCCAGAAGGAAACATTTCTGCTGGGAGAAGTGAAGCAAGGGGAACGGCTCTCTTACAATTACCAGGCAGCGAAGTGCCGTTTGCACAAAATCACCGTCGAGACTTGMACCAACTCTCCCTCTTGTGGACATTCCCCTGTATTTTGTGTAGTGTCTGGTAGCTGCCGGCACTACTAGGAGCCTTGAACCTCTGATGGTTTTATCGTAAGCTGTAATGAGATGGCTGGATGTGATGGTTCATAATAACTCCTGTATTACATATCCCTGTGAATTAGGCCAAGAGAGCGGGCTGATGTGCAGAGCCAGCACCTGGAGTGCCCCAGCATCGGGCTCATCGCTCAGCAGACAAGGGGCACGTCTCTGCCATAAAGTGAAACACCCGAAAGCAGGAGCCATAGCCCTGAAAAGGGAGCAGATATTGCATCAGTGTCTTCCCATGCTCACTCCTCGTGGGGCAGACTGGTCAGGACTTCACTTTTGTKCTCTCCTCTCACATTGCTTAGATGAGTCCTTTTTTTTWWWAAAAAAAAAAAAAATGAATCACCTGCCCATGTTTCCACCTGAATTCCCATCTGAACTCTCCCCCTGACCCCAAAGACTCCCTTTCAGCCCAGGTTATGCTCAGTGGGTAAGACTTTTGAAATACCTGTTTTTTCCCACAAAAGGTCTCCCTGCTTTTCTGGTCTATTTGCAGTCCCATTTCTTCTCCTGACTGTTTGATCTGTGGTCCCAGCATTGTCCTTTGCCTGATTTTTTTATGATTTGGACTCTCTCTGCCCCAATAAACAGATGAGGCCAGGTCTGTCCTGCTGCGGGGGCCAACGCACCTCACTCAGCTCTATGAGCTGCAGCTCTGCAAAAGCAGCAGATAAACACTGGCCTTTTGCTCACGAGAATAATAAATCCAGTGTAACTTGGCCCTTGCTGTAAACTCATAGATAGACAGAAAATTAATGCTGAAACCCAGAAAAGGAGCATGGATTTGCTTAGAGCAGAGAGCTACCACATGCAGCAAGATGCCTGCTGCAGCTGACAGGGAAGGAAATGAAAGGACCGCAGGCTAAGATAAGCGATGTCCAGGCAGATGCTGCCACAGACCAGCTGGATCCGACCAGCTGAGCCACMAGCACTGGAGAGCTTAGCAGAAGGAGGAAGATCAAAAAATAAAAACACAGTGTCCGGGGAACTCGCAATTAAATAGGCACCAGAGGTGGGAGCCCTGCGCAATACAGAGATCTTCCAGGGTAATGGAGCTTCATTTTTCTTGGGTTTTTTGTTTTGTTTTTTTTTTTTTTTTTGAATGGGCCTACCTTGAAGCCATTAGTGAATGGTTAGAAAGTGATTAGCAGATTTTTGTCTTTGCGCATTGGTTAATCTGTTGCAGAATCACCAAGTCAGCAGGTTGTTTTTAACCGTTTGATGTAGTAAAGCTGCAGCCATGTCTGAGATATGGTTTGGGGAGCATGTATAAGGGGGTTGAAAGATTATAAACAACTCATGCAGAATTCTGCCTGTTAAACACAAGCATTCAAATATAACCTTGGGAAGTCCTTTAGCCTCAAGTTGCTGTGATGGAGCAGGACTGTTCCTGCTTCTTACACTTTTCCTGGGCATCTGCCTCTGGATGCTGTTGGGGGAAGAGGCTAGATGACCTTCTAGCTGTCTATGGATCCTGTGTATGTAAGAAGCTTACAGGTGAGCTTTCCAAAGGTGCTTAGCCTGGGACATCTGTATATGCAACCCTAGACCCCAAACAGCCGAGAGAGCTAGCCAGGCTGAGCATTTGGCAGGGATGCTGTGTTACACTTGTACCACTATCAAGGCAATCGCAGGACCAGGATTCTCAGCATAGGTGAGATCTTTCAGTACTTGTTTTTTTGGGCCAGTATCTTGCAGCCAGCATCACGCCCCACCACTGTGGTTGCCTTGCCAGCAGGACCCTAAAGTGGACAAGTCAAAAGATCTGATGGCAAGTACAGCAATGAAAATGAGATGAAATTGCACGAATGACAATAACGGGGAAGAGATGCAGAACAGAGACCGCACCCCAAATTCAGTGGTAAATGCTCTTCTGGGGCAGCCAGGCCACAAGCGCTGTGTTTAGAGTGCTCACTGCCACCCGGTGTTGATCTGCTTGAAGAAAACATTTATTTTTTGCCAAGTATTTTTTGCAGAGGGATCGGTTTCCTCGCAGGCGTTCCCCATAAGACTGGCAGAGCACAGAAAGCACTACTGGATTAGGGACTGCTTAAACTGGTGCTGCTTCTCAGAAGAGAAAAAGACCTGGTTGTCCCTCTCCTCCCTAAAGGAGCACTTGGTTTTGGAACGATAATGCAAAACGAGACTGTGAACTTTGAAAAGGGCCAACTGCAGCTGGAAGCGAGAACCTGTTGGAGCTCATTAAAAGGCAAGTGTAAACATCAATACAAACAAGGGGTAAATCTTGGCTTCCCCACGGGCTCTTATCTTGCAGAAGCTCTGTGCTTTGTGGATGAGAGGCCATTTTGCAGGCAAAGGGAATAAAAACTTGTGTCCGTTTCCTCGCCTTTCATCCCATGAAACTCAGGCAAAGGGAAACCCTGATTTGTGTGTGCTGTGCCACTGGCTAGACAGTGCTGCTTGGGGTTTTGGAGGACAGCTTGATGGGTGTTTCTTTTACAAGCAATGCCTACGTAAGTAGCTCTGCCTCCCCCTTCCCCSCTGCCAGCTTGTGCCAGTCTGGCTCTGTGATAAACCAGACCACGGAACTGATCTGGCTTTGAAATAAACTCACCAAAAGATAAACGTGGTTACTTTAAACCCAGACCGGTTCCTTGACCCAGTTCATTTCAAGCCCTCATAAAGACCTGTGGAAGCATCATGGGGTGGGGGAAGCTCTGCTGGTTTGCCTCCAAATCCAACTTAAAAACATGCACAGGTTCATATTAAGTGCTGGTACCTTGAGGGCTACTTGCCTGCCCACTGGGGCTGGGCAAGGCAATTTGCAGCTGTATCACCCAATTTTACCATGCAGTGATGGGCTCTCCCACCCCTTTTTGGGAGCCTGAGAGCCCACAGCTGAGCTGTGCACTGTGCATTGTGGCCTGCTTAATTCCTCTTCCTCGAGGAGCAGCTCAGATGTGAAGAAGTTTTCATTGTTGAGACAGTTTAACCAGCAGCCAGGCACTGCCAGCTCTCTGCAGACTCTGGGCACATGTGTACGTGTGTCCCAAGGAAGGGTGGGCTGCAGAAAGGGTGCTTGTTTGCATGGTGGCTCAGCTTTATCACCTCCACTGCTGCTTTTGCTCTGGTCTTGGTCATGCTGCAATTGCTGCTGCCTTTGCAGGTGTGTGAAGCCCTCTCCAGCAGCACTCAGCCATGCCCAAAGTGCATCCTGCACTCTTGCAGGGCAAGGCACCTTGCAAGGTGCCCCTGGCACCCATATTCCCACGGCTCCATGAGGAGGGGGATGAGGACCCTGACTGGCATAAGGCATGGTGTGGGAACAGCCACCCGCTCCAGCTGCCTGGATTTCAGTCTAACCTGGTCATGAAATCCCAGCCTTGGCCACGCTGCAAGCATCTCTGTTACAGCTTCCTACGCGTAGCTCTGAGCTACAGAGTTCAGGGTGTCAGGCAGACACACAATACTGCATGCATGCTGATTGCTTGACCTTTTTTTTTGCGCATGTGTGTTTTTGTGGCCCTTGCCTTTTCCAGTTGTCCCTTGGCAGGCCCTAGCTACGGTATTTTGGTGGTGGTGAGGGATTAGGGAGGAATTCCCCTCTTGCTTTATTATTTCAGTAAGTAGTACACAAATCTCTGTGTGCCATTATGGTGTTATGAAGTTTAATCCACCTGAAGGGACTGCTGTATGCCACAGTCCCTTCATGTCTTCCCACTGACCCCTAGAGATCTCCAGGGTCTCGCTGGTATAATCCATGTTCTTGCCTCCAAAAAATAATTTTCTCCCTTTGTTCCTGGGATGGGCAAGGCTTTAAAATCTGCCTGTTGTTTTCTAATCATACTCCTCCTTCCTTTAACTGCACTTGCAGTTTCCCACAGAAATCTTCAGTCCTTTTGTGCTCTCATTTCCCAGCCCTTCAGAGGAGGTTTGCATCCCCAGAGAGAGCTCATGCAGCCTCGGAGACAGCCTCAGCTTCTATATTGGAGCCTAAATATTCTGGTCCTGGGCTGCTCTGCTGCTCTCCTGTTTGTTGTCCCACTGAATCCAAGTATTGGCCTGCAATAAGTGTCCTGCTTAGCCCAGATAAATGTTTTGTCCAGGTGCTGTGCAGTGTCAGGTACACCATGCAATGCCTAGATGATTGCGCAGGAGCTGTGGGTCATGGCTGCGTTATCCTGTGCACCTTCTGGAGAAAGAAAATGACTGAGTCATAGAGTTGCCTGTGAGATAGTCGCCAAAGGCTGTCTCCTGTGAGCGCTGAAGAGAAGGAAAAGCGACCCCTGAAAGAATCCATGCCGAGATACTGATAAGTACATAGCACAGCTCTGCAAACCCACAGCCCAAATCTTGTCCTGATGCTAAAATCTCCTCCTCCTAATCTTTCGTCTTCCTTTTAAGCAAGCGGCTCGGGTCACCTCTCAGCTGCTGAAATCCATCAGTGTGAGGGAGCCCTGGCTGGGGGCACTGCTAAGAATAGTGTTTAAGAGCGAGGGGAAGAGAGGAGTGAGCCTGGAAGGGATTTGGCCACTGCCACCACCAGTTAGACTCCACCTTGTTTCCTACAAGCGGCGGAGGAGGCTGTGCAATGCGTGCAGCTTCATATGGTGCTCTTATCTGGCAGTCTTCTGATCCTCTGAATACTMAAGTCAATGGCACAGCTGCAGAAAACCCAATGCTCTTGCTTTGCTATGGCTGTAAGATCCCGTTACTGTTGCCCTTACCTCTCCAGCTAATGCTGCTGGGAGCGCGGTGTCTCACCCATCTGTCTCCACGGACTGAGCTGCAGGCTCCTAAAACAAAGTGCAAATGAATCTCTTAGAAGCAGCCGTGTATCAGCAAAATGCCATAGAAACCGCAGCTGCGTTAGGGAGAGCCTTCTCCCCGGCATTATGCAAGAGGTAATTATGTAAGCTGGAGTTATATAATATTCCTGGCTTTTTCGGAGCGCCAGCCTCCCCCCGACCGCTCCCCTGGCAGAGCAGCGTGTGCCACGCTTACGTCACGCCACGCTTTACACAACCCCGGGTCACGGCAGAGCCGGGGCCGCCGCCGCCCCCAGCCGCAGGACCCTCAGGACTCTCAGGGCTTTTTTTTTTCAATTGTATTGCAGGAGAAAAGGCTTATCAAAAAGAAAAAAGTATTMGGTCAAAAAATCTGTTTGCTGTGTAAGCACACAAGATGGTTTGGGTTGTTTTTTGAGGAAAATGGACTGGTTTGGGGAGCATCCCTCTCTCCTCCTTGCTGCAAATTTTATTTCACAAACTTACTCCAAATGAAAATAATGTCGATGATTTCTGCTAGTGCCTTTCTCTTGGGTACATATTTCCCTACTTGCAGCAGGTCTGGCTGCAGAGAAGATGGGGCTAGAAACCATTGGCGATTTGTTATTTTAACTGCCAAGGCAATGCGGGGGACCGCTGGGCCCTCTKATGTTCATTTTACAGGCCAGGGCTGAATTTTTCTCTTCACAACAGTGATACTCTAAGAAAAAAAATGAATGTGGCCAAACAGACTTGGAGCTGCTCCCTCCCTGTGGCTGGTGTGCGATTCCTACCGCGCCTTCCAGCTCTGTCCAGGCGGCTGCACCCTGTATTAATAACCACCGAACAGCTGGTGTTTCTGAAACCATACCCAAGAGCCGGTCCTTGCTTTTTCACTGGTGCTCTCTGTGGGCTTGAGCAAGTCGTAGAACTTCTTTGTTCACCCATAAATGGAGAAAACAAGAGGCTTTTCCATTCGTGGGACTGCAGCATGGTCTAAATTCATTAATGCCTGTARAAAGGTTTGCCATCCGTTGAGGGAGGAACCATGCAGAGGTGAGATTGCATCCACCGTTTCGGCAGAAACAGCTCTTCCCCTGCCCGCTGTGCCCATTAGATGGGGGGGACATTTCCTAAGCACCTTTTGGTGACATTTTTGGGTAGAAACCAGCCCCACGCAGCCCCTAGGACAGCCTTCCTCCTCAGCAGTACCCTGAGGCTTGGCTGTGGCTCTGCTGCTGTCCCATGGTATCTTCCTCTGCCCCAATCCCACCACCCTGTCCCTCTCCAGTGGTCAAGGCTGAGGGGAAGGAGCAGCATCCTCCCTGTGCCAGCAACCAGCTGCAAGACTGGGGGCAAAGCCACCTGGCCATGCCAGGGCCCTGCCACCCCAACATGGGCCCTTTCCAAAGCAAACAGACCATCCCTATGTCCCRTGCTGAAAACGAGCCCCTTTTACAAAAGTTCTGCCATCTGCCCCCCACCCGCAGCAAGAGCCCTGCGGTGCTGCTGGCAATGGGACGCCGCAGTCCTGCCTGTCCTGGGGTTACTCCCCTGCCTCCGAAATTTGAGGGCTACGTGTTGGCCACCTCCCCGAGCCTGCAAATCCCGGGTGGGGACTTGGACATGGCCTCCAGTCCCCGTGGCTCTTGTCGCCCGTGGCCACTAGATGGTAGCAAGCCCTGGCCGACGGAGCCGGGCTGCCGAGGCGCCTCCTGCCCGGGCAGGGAGCCCCAGGCGGGTACCCACACAGGGTGGTCGTGGTCCACCCGGGGGACTTTGCAACAGCACCCGCCTCACACCAGCGGTGCACCCCAAAATGCGGCCAAAAATATTAACGACACGTTTTATGCTCGTTTAGCGAGAGCACCTTATGTGTGGATGCAGGCGCACACGGCCATGGTGTGGCCAGCACTGTTTGAAACAGGTTATTCAATCACCCGGTGCTTTTTAAAGGGGGCGGCCGATATATTGGCTCTCTGTAGTTTGTGTTTATCGAGGTGATTATGCAAGTGATAGATTTTGCCCCAAGGGGGAGAGGAGAGGCCTGTAGATCCTAAAATGTTATGACCTTTTCGCGGCTGCAGGGTTGAGGCACAGTCTGGTGAACTATAACGCTTTTAGTACTTCTGTAGACTATTTATTTAAGCTCTAGGGAGAAAAGCTTATGATTTCATTTCATTACTACTTCACTTGTGAAAAAAAGCAATATGGAATCCCATATTCTTTTTAAGCATTCTGACCATTTAACGTTAATGTCCATACCGAGACTGTTGGCTTCACAGCCCTGAGGAAAGCTACAGAGAGCGGAGAGTCGACCAACTTCAAATGAAATTATTATGGCAACTGAGTAGTTTCAGCTTGGGGAATATGATAGAGCTCAGTGCATAAGCAGCAGCCTCTCATGTACCAGGAGCACATTTCTGTCGTGTCTGAAACGCGTGTAAAACACTAAGGTCAGTATTCAGGATCCTACCCAAGGCCGAGCCTGGGATGGTGCAAATGTTTCTTTACTGCTATAAGTACTTGGGCAGTGGGGCTGCAGGTATGTGATCTCTCCCGTCTCAGCTCTGCGCTGTGCAGAACACGAGGAATGAGCTGGAGGCGTCCTAAGCTCTCTTTTATCAGTTTAGCTTAGTTTGGGTAATTGGTAGTGGCCTGGTGTTTGCGCAGGTAAATCAGGATGAAATCTTGGCCTTGGAAGTGTTTAGGATGTGGATTTTTGGATAKGAAGCAAACTGGTGCATAGAGGAAAGAGAAAGGGAGGATTGCAGGGTCACAGGTGGACCTGTCTGACAGAGGCTTGCAACATCTAACAGCCAAAATTCCTTTACCTCTAGGCTTGGACTCCAGCTGACACCTCCATTTGGCTTTTGCCACCCTTCTTACCCAAACTATTCCCCTTAAACCTGTGTGTTTCTGAGGGGTGTGAGACTCTGTGCCTCAGTCCTCCTCACTGCCTGATTACCCTTGTACGTGGACACTTCTCTACCCTTGCAAGGCTGGAGCAGAGAGACTGTTCCCGTGTTGCAGAGAGTGGACGGGTGCAGAGGCAGCGATGCACCTCAGGTCCTGCAGCACTGTGGTAGGGACTGTGGGGTTGCGTGCTGTCCTCCTGAGCCCCAAAGCAGGTGTCTTCAGCCCTCAGTTGACATTTCTCGCCTGCCAAGGCCCACAGTGTGTGTCCTTTCGGAAACGTCTAGAGGTAGGCGCATGCTTCTGGACAGCAGCGCTAGCTAGGCTTTGTTATCGGGCTGTGCTCTGACTGCAGTCACCCCCTGGAAGGGATTAATCACCCCGATGGTGTGCCAGGCCGTTATCAGCCCTGACGAGGCTGGAGGAGAAAGGCTGGGAGGTGTCCCAAAGCATATCCATGCTGTTTGTCAGCCCCGTGGCTTTTCCTCCCGACATTGATATTTGGCTTGACAGAAGTAGCCAGAGACCTTAACCCCTGACTGGGTGCGTGTTGAGTGAAGCCCTGCTGTGTCCTTGTGTCTCTGGCCTGCTGCAAATTACTCTCCTGGCTCAGCTATACATCTGTTGGCTCTGATATCCAGGCTCAGCCAGCGGCTAGTCCTGAGTGTTCCCCGGAGAGGCAGGCAAAAGGACCCTGGTGTGCAGGTGCAGGTTAACTGGCTCCTATATAGCTTTTATCCCCTTCCTTCTTCCTGCAGAGGCTAGGGAGATGCCTGGGCCAATTTCGATATGGTTAGCTCTCGAGGACATGTCTCTTCTAACACTGTGCTCTTCTCTATTAGTAAATGGAGTGCATTACCCCAGGGGAAAAGGAGAGTGAGCTCACAATGGGGAAGGAAAGGCCTTCGGAGCAATGGAGCTGATGCTACCAGCCATCCTGGTCTCTTCCACTGCCTGCCCTTAGCAGGCCAGGGGAGAGGGAGGCGGGGTGGCCTTGCAGATGACTGTGCTCTTCAAGAATCTCCTGCCATACAGCTTGACACTGTCTCTGGGTCCTTGGGAACCCAGGACAGGCTCCTGGCACTGTGTTTCAGCAGTGCCCTTTCTGTCTAGAGTGGGACATGTGACAGTCCAATACGAAAAGCAGAAATGATGCCATCAGTGGCACCCACAATAGCACCTGACCCAAAATAGCTTCCTAGAAAAAAATAGGGAGACTGATTAGGTTAGACAAGCCTGAAAGAGAGCAAGACATCCAGCTGACGATTGACAGGTGTAGGTCTGTGAGCAGGGGCTATAAATCCCACTGGTGAGCTCTCCAGCCACCCTTTGGGGAAAGGCAAACGGCTGCAGGGAGCACTCGGGACCTGCCTTCAGTGAACCATGGGGCTCAGTGATCAGGAATGGCAGCAGGTCCTGACCATCTGGGGAAAGGTGGAGTCCGACCTCCCTGGCCATGGGCATGAAGTTTTAATGAGGTAGGCAAGAAGCTTCGGTCCTAAGAGTAAAGCTAAGAGCTTTTGATGAGAGACCAAGGAAGGTGTATATTTAGTATGGGGGCTTGTGTTTGGCAGTGATTATTTCAACAGGCTGTTTTCTTTGTTGTAGGGTGGTGGGTTTTCCATTGCTATGGTTTCTGGGTTAAAAATTACTCACTGTGCAAAGTGCCTGTGCTTCTGTCTCTCCATCTGTCTATGGGTGCAGGAGTGGGCCACTGCCGCTTTCAAAGGATGGTGGGTCTTTGTCACTCCCTCTGCCCGTCCTGTTGGCAAAGGTCTGCTTTGGATCCTCGTTGCCCAAGCACTGTGGGAAGAAATGCTGGAGTGAATTGTGTGTCCCGGGCCTTCAGATGCTCTGCAGCAAGGGTGTGGGGAGGCAGAGAAAGAAGAGTAAAATCACCTCTGTGACAATTTTCTCAGAATCTCTGATTTCAGTAAAATTAACTGTGAATTACCTGTTTCCCTCTCCCCACCTTAGTTTCACCCGGCAGAGCCCTGCCTATCTTGCTTTTTGGCTAGAAATCTAGTGGGTGGTAACACTTGTCCACTTCCTGATGATGAATTTGAGGTCTGGGTATGAAACGAGGCACATCCTTTCCCCTGCTTCCCTCCTCCGTGATTCTGGGGTCAGAGTGGGAGTGCTTGCGAGGTCTCCATCTGAGAGGACCCCCGCCCCCATGCTGTCCTTGCGGTCCTGGTCCCCCCGCGAGGGGAACACCCCAGGCACCAGCAGCAAGTCACAGAAATGCAACCTGGAAGGGACCTCAGGGCTGCAGCGTGGGAAACGACATTGAGTGGGCATTGGATCCTAGCCTGTCCTTAAAGACCAGCAGGGATGGAGACTTTGGGGAGAATCTCCAACTCTCCCTCTCAGCCTGTGCTCAGTATGATGTGCTGGAAGGGTGCAGATGCTGCAGAGACAGTGGGGAGATGGCACTTGATTGGGGGATTTCCTAGCTTAAGCATGGCTAAAGGAAGGAGCCCACACTATCGGACAAATCCACTGTCCATTCAAAACTTTTTCAAAGGTGAGCCAAAGCAGGGGGCTGTTTTATTTACCTTCTTTATCACGGCTCAGTTCAGCTGCCATTTGAAGTGGAGGGAGGGATGGGGGCAGCCAGGTGACAATGTGATGGCTCTCTGCTGATGCAGTCCACAGCAGGCATGATGGAGGGGTAGCAGGAACCTGAGCCCTCCCCACGAGTCCATCTCTGTGAGGTGGCTACTTTGGCTCTGGAACTGCCACAAGACAGTAAAAGCAGTTTTCAACGGAAAAGGTAATACCATTTTKCTTACAGGTATCTTACAGGTTTTCTTATACCCCACTTCCCTGTGAGTTTGTGCTCCCCAGCCAACCCAGGTCGTTTCTTGTTCCTTCAAGGGGTTTCTGAGGGAAGAGAGAGGCAGGGGAAGCCCAGCAGACCTCGCTTAGTTTAGATATGTGTCCAAGTGTGCATTGTTAAAGACTTCTTAGGTGGATGTCATATCCTGGGAATATGTTTAGAAAACACTGATTCAACTGGAAGTTTTCCAGAGGAAACAAAAAAATACTCAGAAGAATTTTCAAGACTCTCAGGAGTATATCGTCTTTGGCAGACATGATTCAGCCACAGCCAGACACGATGGAGGGAGATTTTTAGAAATAACTCCATCTCATTTTAGGGTGCAAGGTTTTTTCATCTCTCGGGAATGGGACACAACCTGTGTTATGGAAAGATACAGGAAAAAAGGAAAGGCCAATGGTGGTGTGCTCAGCACCTGGTAGAGTACAGAAATACTTTAGAGACCTTCAAAATGAAATGCTGGCAAAGGCTGGTCATTCATTTGCAGAATATTCTTGCTGCAGAACAGCTTGTGTTTTCCATGTGCTTGAGGTATTTGTTAGTGTAGTTTAACCTATACTTACATCATACAGTGGAGAGCCTGGCCCTCATGGCAACATACTTAGGAGGAATGTCCAGTTCTAGATGAAACGCAAGCCCCGGTAGTCCCGGCACCAGCACCCTCCTGAGGGCAGAGCAAGCGTGCAACCACTGTACCACGGGAGGGAGGCTGGTTTCATGGCTGAGGTCCTGGGCTGGAGTGCCAGACACTGCTGCGGGTAACTTGGGTGAGCCACTTCATGGATGTGAGCTGTAGGGCCCTGGCTGTAAAGACAGACATTGCTTTTGCTGGTGCTTCAACTAGTTGGATTATGCCAATCAGAGGGTGTAAATACCTGAAAATAAACTTGTGCAAGGGAGCTGATGTCTCTCAACACCTAATTATTAGACTGCTCCTAATAATCAGGACAGGCAGTATCCCCTTTCACCTCGTCTCTAGGAGTCTGGCAGGGAAAAGAGTGAAATTTCCCACTAGTTTGATTGGCAGTGGTGTCTGCATCCTGTCTCCTAGGAAATGCAGCAGGGAGGAAGCTGGGGGGACAACAGTAGCCTGTCTTTTAGCCACCCTTCCACCTTCTTGTTTTCATTTCCATTTCGGGCTCAGAGTGCCTATGTATAGCACTGCACGGCATGGCACCAGCATGCCTGAAGGCCTCGCTCTTGTTACCCACTTGCTCCCAAGGACTCTCTGAGGTGCCGCGGTTCCCGATGAAGGAACCACATTGCTGGCAGCTGGGCTGAGCTGGGGGGTGGGAAAAAAGGGCAGGAACCAAATTCTTCCATGTCTGCAGTCATAGGGTGGGGACACAGTAAGGTCTCCCATCCAGCTGATGTTCAAGAACACCAGAGCCCCAGGTGTGAGGGACCTGAGGCTGGGGGCTGCTCCCTTTTTTGTGTGTATGAGAAGCCTCTAGAACTCTCCTTTCTTGGTCAATGCAGAGATGGGCTGGGAAGAGGGTCCTGGTGAGACCCAGGGGTCTACAGGTTGGCTCCTCAGCAATAGTAAGTCAATGAAGACAGCTGGTTTTGTTTGGTTTTGTTTCTCCTTCAGATGAATGCAAGAACTCACCTCTTACTGTGACCACCCTTGGCTCTTGTCTCTATCTTAATACAGTTGACATTAACCCAGGGGACTGGTACCAAAGAGTTAGAAGAGCTATATAAAAAAAATATGGACACTTGCTCTGTCACTCTAGTTGGACATGTTAAGGGCAGTGTCTCTGTCACAGCCAGACGGAATGGAAAAAGACAGCAGTGATCATGTTAGGACATGTGTAAGAGGATGGGATTAAAGTATATACAATACTCAAAGGGAGGTATGTCAGCAGCTTCTGCTCTCCAAAGACAAGAGTCTTTTTATTGTTTGTTAATGATAAAAAAGAAGCCTGTACAAAATAAATAGAAAGGAAACCTCTGCACTCAGAGTGTCATCAGGTTGTGGAACAACCTACCAGAGGAAAGATGAAAAACACTCGAACCAGATTCAGAGTAGGGTCAGATGCTTCCCTGGCTTATATACATGCTGAAAGGAGTGACTGTGAATGGTGGTAGTTTGGAAAGGATCTAAAGTGTCAGAGTTCCCAGGTTAAAGCAGCCTCCACTAGCAGGGACTAGCTAAGAGCTTCCTTTGAGGAGGGAAGTGGGTTATCACACCTTTGCCTGTCCATATACTCTGAAATACCTGGAGCAGCTGGACCTCAACTCTGGTCTGGATGACAGCTCTCTCAAGTCTCACAAGTCCTTCTACTTTTGTCCACAGACTCTTTCAGGACCACCCTGAGACCTTGGATCGCTTTGAAAAGTTCAAAGGCCTGAAGACCCCTGATCAGATGAAGGGCTCTGAAGATCTGAAGAAGCATGGAGTTACTGTCCTTACTCAACTGGGCAAAATCCTGAAGCAGAAGGGTAATCATGAGTCAGAGTTGAAGCCCCTGGCTCAAACCCATGCGACCAAGCACAAAATCCCTGTTAAATATCTGGAGGTATGGAAAAGGGCAGGGAATCTTGGTGTCTGATATGTAGTGAATGTGTGCAAGACAGCTATGTGAGAGTTGTGTTTTTATGTACTGATGGCTAGCTGGACTTCAGTGAGCTCCCCCTCAAGTCCGAGGTCTCTGTATACAGACAGGAGGAGGCACAGAAGGGCTCGTGGTATGCAAATGGTATGTGAATATCCAAGTTTAGATTTCCCATTCCAAACACCACATGCAGTCTGAGCAACCCTTGACAATAATAAATCAGCCTATGCAGCCTCTGCATGCCTGGGAAACTACATTACATAAGAACTGTCAGTGGCTGGACACGAGGGACACACAATTTTAGAGTAAGCCCTGGAGGATCCATTGGAGACCAAGACCCACAAAACTAAGTGTTGTACAAACACAGGGCATGAATTTTCAGCCTTAATGGACGAGGCAGACAAAGAGTGGGAAGGGCCATGGTCTACTTAAAGTCATGAAGCAGATCAGCGTCAGAGCTAGGAATAGAGCCCAGTTCTTCTGCCCAGCCCAGGCTCCGTGCAATCTAGACCTCATTGTCTCTCCAGAGACTGCGAGAAGGGCTACTGAATTAGCTTGGAGATATTTCCAGGCTCTGCAACCTATTTCTTAGTCTGGCTTCTCTGAAAATAAACCTTGACTGTCCCTTCTGTTTTTCTCTCTCTCTTTCCTTCCTCACAGTTCATTTCTGAAGTCATTATCAAGGTCATTGCCGAAAAACACTCTGCAGACTTTGGGGCTGATTCCCAGGCTGCGATGAAGAAGGCCCTGGAGCTGTTCCGAAATGATATGGCCAGCAAGTACAAGGAGTTCGGTTTCCAGGGTTAGCACGTACGCACAGAGGGACACGACGATGGAGGCCTGCCCATGCATCTTAGAGTAGCTTCCCCAGTACTGTTTTGGACATCTCACAATTGGCCAGCCAAGATGTGTGGGAAAGCTTTGATGAGAGGCCAAGAGTCACTCCAAGCAGTGCAGAGGCACTCAGAGTGATATCTGTGATAAACCGTTGTTTCCTGGCTTCATGTATACAAGAGAAATAATCTGCTTTCTTAGGAAAAATAATGTAAGGGGTTATCTGTGAGCTTCTACCTATCCCTATCCTCTTTTTCTTTCCCTCTCCCCAAAACCCAGTCTCATCCGAGAGGGGAATGGCATGGTCAGAGATGAAGGGATGTGAAGGAACAAGGGGAATGTTGAAGAGTGTGGTGAATGAGAGGGTGAAGGGATGACTCAAATGGTCTGAAAGGGATGTCAGGATGGGATGCACAGGCACAGGGTCCCATTCCTCCCACAGGTGAGACTGTTAGCAGGTTACTGTGGACAGCTTACCTTGCTTTGTGGGGGTGAACGCAGCCAGTCAGTCTCCAGGGTCTGCCATTGTGGAAACTTGCATTAGTTACTAAACTCATGTTAGCAAAACTATAAAGAACAGTACTCCCTGCGATCTGTAGGTTTCTGGCAGCTGCCGCTATGCATCCAAAGCTCTGTTGCACTGGGAAGTAATGTATGTGTTTCTCAGAAAATAAAAATTCCTGCACCAGTGTCGTGTGTTTGCTCCTGGCTTTACAGGCACTCCAGTGAGAAGTGGAAGAGACGGAGAAAGTGTAAAGATGTTTTGCATATGTATTTGGCTGCACTGCAACCTGTGGTGCCAGTCTATGAGCCGCACATGGCACCTGTCTGAGCCGGGGGACTCGGGGCACTCAGATGTCACCACGGGGTCATGACCTGGTTACTGGACTTCACAACACAAAATGGCAGCCTAGACTCAGCTGGAGCTGACACAAATGCTCCCTGACTAAGGCCATGGCCACTGCTGGGCAGGGGGGGTCACGGTGAGGGAAGGCCCTTTGCTTATTTACGGGGAGGTAGCATATGCAAGTGGCCTCGGGTCCCAGCAGCAGCACAGCGTGTTGCTCCTTCCAGGCAATGGAAAGCAGGGCTGCTTAGCCCAGAAGGAAAGTTGCAACGGCAGTGTGTGCTCTTAAGACCCAAGCTTTGGTCTCAGTACCATTCTGCAGTTTTGTTGGAGTGTCTCTGTGGTGCATACTGCACTGTGTATACAAACATAAATGGATGTCCTAGGGACATCCATGGGGGAACTTAAGAGACAGAAACAGAGCAGCAGCGCGCCTACCTCTGCCCATTGCCCTCTCCCCATCCTGGTACCACAGTGAGGTACAAGTGACCCGATTTTATTGAAGTGGGGGAGAGACTGAGGGCTACATTGGGCCTAAGGCTGCCCAAGGGTTAGTCAGAAATTGTTGGAGCCTGAAAAGGGTTTTTAAGTGCAAAGCTTTGACCTGACACCCAGGTTCACAGTGGACTAGCTGATTTTTTGGGAATTGTGCAGTTTCTCTGGCTGGACCTAGTCAGAGTGGCAGTCATACCCCACAGTGAGCACTGGGGTTCTCATTCATTCCTCTTCCTCCATCCCCATCATCCAGCTCAGGGCCTCAGTAGTAGGGTGCTGCATGGATGAGCAGTGTGCTGTCTTTCTCTATATTTGCACAGGGTTAAGAGCATTCATGGCAGGGTCACATCTTGGCACAGCAGCAGGATGCTACAGAGGCAAACAGCTGGGTCATGGCTAGGGAAAATGTGTGGAGTCGACATGGCTGCTCTTGTCTGGTATGGAGAAAGTAATGCGCCTTATCTCACAGAGATAGTGTGAGGGCAAGCATGAGAAAGAAAAATGAGGTGCTCAGTATTAGGAGCTACTAGCAGGGTCTGGTTCAAAGCACTCCCTGCTACACTGTGTGCAGTGGAGACAGAGGAGGAGCCACCATCTCCCTTAGAAATCAATCCTGAACCAGCGTGATCTGCTGTGTCTTCGGTCAGGGCAAAGGCCTCAAAATTTCAGTCTCTGAAAGGTGAAGGAATGAATTCCTTCCCAGAACAGAGCATCTCTGATTTCTTGCTCTTTACAAATCCGCACTTTACCTCTGGGAGCTTGCTTGGGGTTTCAACCTTTCAGAGAGGGTCTCAAAAGCATATGCTGTCACCTAGATGAAGTTACAGCCAGGTGGTCCCTGGCTTTAAGCAACTTGCTTCGTCTGACTCCAGTCTAGTCTGTCTGGCTTTGTGGGGAGGGCAACCTATTTAATTAAGGTCTAGGATTGCCTGTCCAACACAATAAGATTTCCTGCCAGTAACAACAGGCTCTGCTTTAGGATTAAAAGCTCTGCTATGGCAGCTGCCTCTGTCAGTCTGAGTGGGACTGGAGTTGTCTCTAGATATTTTTATGTAGGGCAATGTGGTGGAGGAGGGAGGGTTTGCGTATATGTTGTGCCTAGCTACTGATTATTAGGTACCTGGAATAAATGTTGGTCCATTGGGAGCACTGACCCTTCGCTCTGCCTGCCTTACCCCCCTGCATCAGTGCACTAGGGACCGTCCTTAAACCTGTGCTGGTCAGATGTGGGGCCTGATGTAGGTTTTCTGGTTGTGAGTTCGGCCCAGTTAAGATGTGCAAGCTGAGATGAACCAGCAAGTTCAGATACCAATAACAGTGGAGCTATCTCCAGCAGGCTCAGTGGGTTGGGATGCTTGTGGTGAAATCCACGTATCTGTACCTTTGCTACTCTGGGTACTGAGCATGCCCTTGGCTGCAGTCCTGACATAGTGTACCCGATATATGTAATTCCCGCACAGTGAGTCTATAAAGCTCCTGCAACAGCCCCTGCTTTAGGGACAGGGGAGGTTTCCTAGAGGAAAGGGAATGGTGGGGAAAGGGTTTTTCAGCTCCATGCTATATTGATTCAGCAACTGTGTTGGAGTCACTCTTGCCACTGTGCTACTAGCACATGCAGCTTTTCTGGTTCATGTATGGGACAAAGTCCCTTAGTAGAGATAAACCATATCAGGGTAAGCCCAGAAATTTTCCTGCCTCCTTTCCAGGAATAGCTTTGCATAAGGGGGATGGGTCCCAGGGGCTTGTGCCCAGCCCTCCTCCCCGTTAGCACCATATGCTGTCACATAGACGTTCCTGGTCACATGAAGGGATGTGGATTGTGTGGCTGCCAGCCTTGCTCCAGCACGTACACACTGACTACAGCCAGGTCAGGCTTATGGCTGTCCTATGCTTTCCATGCACTCCTGCAATTTCTTTTATGCTAATAATGATGTTTCTGGCAGCAGACGGGTTATACACCGGCATCCACCCTTAGGTTGAAAAACATCTTTGCTGCTTTGCACTTGACATACTATTCTTCTCCCACTGCCGCAGTTTCCATTGCATGGCAGAGCTCCCCATGGCACCGAGCCAGTGACCTGTCTGCGTTCTCCCGGGCTTCGGTGTCAGACACCGGACACTCATCAGGATCTCAGACGCAGGGAGCAGGACCTCGTTTCCCAGGCACTGTGCAAATGAGCCAGTCAGTCCCAGCCAGGATGCAACAATACTGCAGGCTGCGCTGCCTGTCCCCCTTGTCTTTACTTCTGCCTGCTGATCCTGCCTGGCTCCAATACACCTGGCAACATCAAGTGGCATCAAGGAGCAAGTGCTGGGGACCATACTATTAATCCTGTGATCTGTCTCTTGGTCACCTCAGTGGGGGAAAGGGATGGGGCTCCAATGACTAATTATGTTAAATATTTAGCACATTAGCATGCAGCTTGTGGCATCCTTCATATTTGCGTCTCCCTGCAGAGCTAACGTGAGGAAAGGGCAGGGAAGTTTCCAATCCACACCATAGTCACTGAACAGATACATCTGGTTTCTGGGTAATGAAGCACAGACAGTGCCTGAAGGATGTAATGTCTATATGGCACTGTAGTTTAATAAGGAGACTCAAATGCTCACCTATACTACATGTTTTCAGATGAGGATTATTTTTGTCATGATCCCTACATTTTCTGCCACCTGGCCAAAACCTGTCCCATATGTTATGCCACTGAAGAAAAGAAACCAGTGGTGGAGCCAGGTGTTTCTTTGATGTAGACTTGCTTGCCCATAACATTTTTTCCAGAAGTTGCATAGCATCAGAGCATGTCCTCCACTTTCCTGGATTCATTCCTCTCAGGTTTGCTCAAGGCTGCATCATTGTTGTTCAGGCTACACAGGGCTTAACAATCAGAGTCTGTACTGCTTCTCAGACTGAGCACACACGCACATATGAATATCTATGTACAAGCACCAGGTTCCCAACACACACCATCAGCAAAGCCCCTCTGTCCAAATCCTTCAGATTCCTGTGTGCTTGTGTGTTGGTTCTTCATCTGAGAGGATGATATATATTAGTTCTCACAATGTGCTTAAATGAAGTGTGGCCATGAAACCAAGTTTTGCTAAGGTCTAACCAAGTGAGAAGACAGACTGTGCAAGGGCATGACACCTGGAGAGTACTGGTGAGTAGCAGTGTTAAATTTCATGAAGGTGTGCTGGCAGAGTCAAGGAAGCCACCTGGAACTACATTAAATGGAAAGAGAAATGCCAATCAGCCTCTTTTATCCAACAGGCTAATAAATGAGCATTTATGAACATGAAAGAGTCACAACAATGCCGCCTCCCTGACCAGCACATAAATCCCTCCCTCCCCTGTTATCGTAGGCACAACAAGCCCATCCTTAAGTCCTGTGACTTCTATAAAATCCTTATCCAAATGTCAGTAAAGGTGACCTTGTGGCTTTTTAAGGCAGTACTTTATAGTCACTTGGCTGCACTGTACCAAAGTCCTTTCCCAGTTTGGCTTTCATCCCCTGTAAATATACAAACAGAACAGGCTGCCTCCACCTTACTCCCCAGCCCTTTAGAGGCCACTTGTGGTAAGCTATGGCAGAGGCAGCTCTGGGGCTCTGCTGGGCAAGGCATGTGCTGGTACAGGCCATACCAGTGTGGCTAGTAGCTGGATGGACAAGGCAATGTGTATTTGGGATGAGGAGGGTATTGAAGTCTTGGTCCCTCCCACCATGTCCCAAGAAAAGCACCTCATGCTGAGAGAAACAGCAGTTCAGCTGGCCAAATGGACACTTGGGTTATGCCCACGCAAATGCGAATGCAAGTGCTGTGAGGTCAGTGGGGCCAGCCTAGATGTGAGGCTATTCCACTTCATTTAAGGCACTGGCTCAGATACATGTTATGAGGCTGTGGGGCTGGTTTACTGGATTTTCCCAGAGCTGGTGAGAGGAGGCTGTTGCTGGTATGGCTACCCTGCAATCCAGCAGTATACATCATACCAAAACAGTTGTTTTCCAGTTAACTACCTCAGGTATTAAAAGTAAGTGCAACATACATACCCTTGTCTAGGAATTTGTGAATTTACCGAGGCTGTAGAAGGGGGCTGTAGCTATGCTGTTATTGATATGCAAGAAAGCTACTTTAAAGCTAATATTGGCATGTATATCTTAGCTGCAGCCTTATGTCTGGAGTAGAGCTTAAAGAAAATTATGCCCGTTTCCCATTTCTCCTCTGCAAGGAAAGCTCAGTATGAATGCAGCTGCTGGGTGCCTGATCTTATTTTAGATTGTCCTTAAAGCAGGTTCAAATGTTGCAGTGACAGAATAGCTTTGGGTGGAAGACCTTCTGGATTATTAGCACTTAATTCTCTATGTCTGCATGCTTAACTTGTGGATCTCCTTTTGCTTCCCAGTGTGTATAAGTAATGGTGCTTTTATTCATTGAAGTTTTTCTATCTTCTGTCCTCCTCCAACATGTCCTTCTTCAAGTTAAATTCCAGCATCCAAACTCTCACCAAAGGGGTGGAAAATTCCTGGAGTTGATACGCTCACTAAGATCTGGGATTGCTCTGCCCAGGGCTTGCATGACAGCAGGCTTGTCCTCTTGGCTCTTGGTGAGCTTTTGGGTTATCTGGAGAGTTAGCTGATATGGTGTCTGTATTTTTTCACTCACCTCTCAGCTGGATGAATAATCTGGTGCCCTTTGAAGGATGTACTATGTCAGGGATTAACTGTGAGTTTGTTGGGGAGAAAGGAGAAAAAAACCCAACAGTTTTGCCTAAATCGGCCAAACTGTCTCCCTGCAAAGTCTGTGGGACAGCCAGCGCTGAGCAAAGGGTTTGTACCAGACATGCTCAGACAAGCTGTACAGAGATGGGGGAAAAGCAGGCAGAGCATGCCATGTGCCACGCTTGCAGTTACCCCCCTCTGAGGGCAGATGGATCTGTGGGGTTGGCAAGGAAGAATGAAAAATGAAATGCAGGTCAGAAATGGAGGAACAACCGCCTTCCCCCAAAGGCTATTTACTGCTGTCAGTGCCTGCTGAAGAGCAATAGCATCATTCTGACAATCGCTCTGCTGTAATGCGATGGAGGGACTTTCCTAACCTGAGCTGGTAATCTGTGTGCTTTTGTATGGGAAGAAAGATGGACTTGGAGTTTTCTCATGGTGCTAGTGCTATGGATGTGACGCTTTCACAAAGCTGGCCCGTAAATCATGAGAAAGAAACTTTTTGTGCATTTTGGTTTTGCCTGGATAATAGCACGTATTGCTAACCCAGCTAATCCCCCAGCTAATTTCAGCATGTCTCATTTAAGCTKTCATCCCTATGTCTTTTGCCATGTTCCCTCTACAGCTAAAATGATCCCTCAGTGCATAAAGTCATCATTTTTTTTCTTTCCAGTTAAAATCCTCTGTCCCAAAATGGAGTTCTTTGTAACAGTCACAAATCGCTAGCTCATAACAAGAATGATCTTTAACATATTTCCTACTATGGTTTTTCTAGTTCAGCTATAGTGTAGCTTCCTTGTCTGTTTTAGATCAGAAACTTGTTGACTGTGAGTGTCATCTGGGACAAGCTCTGTTCTGATGCTTAATGGTAATTAAGAACTCTGTTTCATCCAGTTTAAAATTCTCAGTCTATAAAATGCACTATCCGAAACAGCACCCTTCTTACAATATGCCTGAGTTATTGCTGTACTGTTTTTACCTTAGGCCTTAGTTAGAGACCTACCTGTGCTTTTCATCTGCAGTACTGTGCAATTAGCCCTGTTTTACAGAGGGTAAACTGAGGCAGAGCCAGGCATCAGCATGTCCATTGTTTCATGCTTCAGTCATCCAGCTGTCCACTAGGCCAGGCGGCCGACTGCATGACAGAGGATAACTGTGAGCTTCTTGTGTAGGAAGACGTGTGAAGTTGTGCCATCTGCCAGTAAGCAGTTCTTGCTTTGATGTGGTTGTATTTCGGCAGTTGTCAAATGACATCCTGTATGTAAATGTTCAGTTGAAACAGTGGTGTGGTGTAGATACCCAAATAGATTACAGATGCTGCATACAAACCAAAGCAGTGTAAAGACCTTTGGGCTGAACTTGGAATGAAGTGCTCTGGAGATTAATGAACTATGGTGTCACTTGGGACACTGCTAATCTTCTCACTTCCAAAGAAAAAGAAAGGCCCTAGACTGAGATAATAAAGGACGTAAATATCTAAAACAGGTTGCTGGCAGAAGTGAGGTCCCTAAATCCAAGTGTATGAACCTCAACTCCTCCTAGCGTAATACTTTACATGCTTACATTTTCATCTGTAACCCCATCCTTGATTTCTAACGTTCTGCCTCTGCTATGCCCTGATCTTCCACCAGCTTGGGTGGGTCTAAGCCAACCAGTGTTCATCTGCCTAAATTAATTTATAATCCTCAGAAGTAACCTTCCTCTGCCTAATCTGGCAGAAACCAGTCATACTTTGCCTACATCTGACCTCCGAAAAATGCAGTTCTAACCACTTCTATCCAACAGTGTCGTTAGTGAGCAAGGTTTATGTGCATGCCTGTTATCATGTACATCACTCAGCTCATACTCCTCTGGTCTTTTAAAAATGAACTGTGCCTTGCAGTCCATTTTGGAAAGGGCTTGCCTTCAGGATACCAGGTTTGGGTGGTGAATCCCTGCCTAACTTTGGTGCCTAGTCTCTAAAGGAGTAGGCTTTAAAAAAAGAAAAAAAAACAGAGCTGGGTTTCATACTGGCTGTACTTAGATAGCCCTCCCCACCGAACACATGGCTGTCTGAATCCTTTTTGAACCATCAAACTCACTAGTGGTGTGCTGGAGCCCTACGCAAGTAGTTCAGCCTTCATATTCTACTCCAGCAACCAGGGCTGTCTAGAAGCCTTCATACACCTTTGAGACTTAGTACCTTGATGGCACCACTTCTTCCCAAAGGGTGTCGCTTTGAAACGTAAAATGGAGAGAGGAGGAAGAAAAGATTTCAGTGCCTAGCATTAACTGACATACTGCAAAGCATGAAGGATCTGTTTGGGAACAACAGGCTATGTGAGAGCCTGCTATATGGTGTTCAGAGAGTTTGGTTTTTTTTTCCTGTGAGCTATGCTTGCAACTTCCCCTCCGACCTCATTGACAGTAACATCTGGATCTACCCGCACTCACAATTCTCTACGGAAGAGGGCTAGTGCAACAGGAGAAAGAGGGTTTTCTTTCCTCATTGCTGTTTTGAGGATAGCTTGCAGCTGTGCCTGACTGGAAGGAATTTACAAATCTCACGTATGATGGTTGAGAAACATTTCCTCTCCTAACTTCATCATGTCTGTGTTCATACACATAGTGGCTCATAACTGAGAAGTCTTCAGTACCAAATCTTCTGGCAACATACAGTGGGGAAAAATAGATGGAAATGGAAGCAATGCTTTTTCTTTTCCACCTACAGTCAGGTTGGAGATGGACAAATCTCCTGTCTTTCAACACTGCATCCACCTCAGCAGTAAGGGAGTTAAATATATCTGTGAAGAAAAGTGTGTTAGAGCCTCTCAACGTTAGAAATAGACCAAAACAGAATAAGTAAGTGCTGCAGAGTACGTCATCCTTTCAAGCACTGGTGTTGGTGAGATAAGAGATAATACATACACGAGAGTACATATTGAGAGAGAGAGAACCTACATCACTTGTATCTTGAGGGCAGAGCATCTTAGAAATAAATTTAAGGAATAACCTTTCTTCGGGCATTTAATTTCAGTCCTGTTGGGAGTGCTTAGCTTACAATTAAGTCTGTGATGAGAGAGTGTGGGTGTGTGGGTGTGTGTATGTATGTACAGCACAATGCCTGTAGTTAGTACACAGAACTAAATGTTTTGTTCTGCAGCCTCAAAGGTACACAGCCCCTCAACACTCATTAATTCCAGTGGGTGTGAGGCCTTTCAAAGACCTGGCTTCATACAGCAAAATTTTTGCCACAGGCTTGGGAGCACTCATTTCATTCTGCTCATGATGCAGTAGAAACTTGGAAACCAGCTCTGCATCTATTCATCAGCTGCAGTATGAGCCCCTTTTATTAGTGCCTTTTGTGGCAATAGCTGTGATCTATTTGAAGTGCTAAGCCTTCAAACTGCAATTCCCTTGCAGCAGATGTAGTAGAGGCAGATATCCATGGAAGTGAGTCAAAATGAACTCGTCATGTTGCTGCTCAAAGGCCGGGCTCCGTCCCAATCAGCAACAGTTACCCAACTCCTGCCACATGAAGATGGGCTTTGGTTCCTTCCTTGGTGGTTTGGGACTTGGAGGGAAGCTAGGTTTCCTGGGGAAGTCGTGCTGCAATTTATATTCCCTGCTTCATATTTACTCTCTTTCATTTCTTCCCCTTAGAGGGTATTCAAGGAGAAGGAGACACTGCTGTTCTCGTGGCCTAGCTCTGCATCCTCAAAGACGTCATGGCTAAATCCATGTGGCATGACTGCCAGCCTCAGTCCTAAGTTAACAGCAGCAAACTCAGTCTCATCTCAGCAGGTGGTCCTTACACATGAACTTTAAAGTAGCATGGGTGTGTGTTGCAGGAAACCAGAGGGGCTCAGACAGATCCTTTTATAGGAGAAACTGCTGAGATGTTTTCAGGTTTTTTTGGTTACCAACCATTTTATTTAACTCTCATCCTCTGCACTAGACTGATTGGTGTCAGAGCTGGCCAAGTGCAGGATTTCTCTGCTTGGACAATACCCTGGTGGGATACCACAGAGGGCTATTAAGAATTCTGGATAGTAAAGGTTTGGCTACAAATTCCTATGTAAACCAAGGCTCATATTCATAACAGTTTTTCCCTGTTAGGTCATTCTCATTGGGGTGAGACTGGAGCAAATGGAGCAAAGAGCAAAAGTGGCACTAGGTATGCACTCTGTGGAGGCAAAGTGGTGTCCCTGTGGTGTGTCCTGACCATGTAACGAGTGGTGTCCCTCAAGAGTCCATATTGGGACCAATACTATTTAATATTAAAACTATTTAATATTAATGACATAGATAGTGGGATTGAGTGCATCCTCAGCAAGTTTGTGGATGACACCAACCTGAGTGGTGAAGTTGATACCCTAGCAGGAAGGGATGACATCCAAAGGGACCCTGAAGGCTTAAGAAGTGGGCCTATGTGAACCTCAGAAAGTTCAACAAGGCCAAGTGCAAGGTCCTGTACCTGGGTTGGGGCAATCCCCAATATCAGTACAGACTGGACAATGAATTGTTGGAGACCCACACTGCAGAGAAGACTTGGGGATACCAGTGGATGAAAAACTGGATATGAGCCAGCAATGTCCACTTGCAGTCCAGAAAGCCAACTGTATCCTGGGCTGCATCAAAAGAACTGTGGCCAACAGGTCAAGGGAGGTGATTCTCTCCCTCTACTCCACTCCCATGAGACCCCACCTGGAGTACTGCAACCAGCTCTGGGGTCCCCAGTACAAGAAAGACATGGACTTCTTAGAGTAAGTCCAGAGGAGGGCCACGAAAAAGATCAGAGGGCTGGAACAATTCTGCTGTGAGGAATGGCTGAAAGAGTTGGGTTTGTTTAGCTTGGAGAAGAGAAGGCTCCAGCGAGACATTATTGCAGCCTTTCAGTATACAAAGGGGTCTTGTAAGAAAGATGGAGACAGACTTTTTGCCAGGCCTGTAGTGACAGGACAAGGGGCAGTAGTTTTAAACTAAGAGAGGGCAGATTTAGATTAGATATGAGGAGGAAATTCTTTACTATGAGAGTGGTGAGACACTGGAACAGGTTGCCCGGAGAAGTTGTGGATGCCCCATCATTGGAAGTGTTCAAAGTCAGGTTGGATAGGATTTTGAGGAACCTGATTAAGTGTAATATGTCCCTGCCCATGGCAAGGGCATTGGACTAGATGATCTTTAAAGGTCCCTTCCAACCCAAACCTTTCTATGATTCTATGCCTCCTCTCCCTACTGGCTTGTCATTCTGCTTTTCCACTCTTCCCATCTCATCAGTGCCTGAATGAATGAAATAATCTCACCCTCAAACAGGAAACAAGAAATAAAGTATTTAAGTACCATATACAGTACTATAAAGTACTGTAGCATCATGGCTGCAGTCTTGTTCCTGTAGGCCGCATACTGACATGGCAGTTATAAGAATAAATACAATTTATGCTCAGAAGAAGTTCCCAAAAGGCACATCCACCTCATGAATGCACTTTTACATTTCCAAATGAAAAAAAAGTGTGGCTGAGAATCAAATTTTTAAGCTCCTACTTTATGCATAACAATAGCAGGGGATTTTTGTTTGGAAGAGGTGTGGGCTACAGGGAAGAGAATAACCACTTTTTCTACCAGAGTAGATTCTGTATCTGGGTTTTGCTAGTCCAAAAGGACTTCTGCTGCATTTTACCAAGCTTTGTGAGGCTAATTCAGGAGACATGAACTCCTGTTGGTATGACATAACCAGACTAAAGAGCCACCTACACTACTCAGAGGCAGTTTTTCCCTTGCAGCCGTATTATTGGTATGTACCATGCCCAGCTAGTTAGTGGTAGAGGGGATCATGCAGTTCACAAACAAATGGTGAACATCATGGGGGGCTCAGAGGGGAAGGCTGAGATCACATGATGCCAAGTTTTCCTCCACTCCTTGAGTTGCAGATTGTTGTCTCCTAAGAAAATTCCTTTTTATGGAGTAATTAATCCAAACCCCCAGTACAGCCTAAAGTAGTTGTCATGATTTTACTTGTTTGTTTGGGGTTTTTTTTCCTGAAATATGTCTGAATAATTGGGATTTGGCCTGTGACAGAGACAGGAATGGGAAACATATTTGCCCACTCAGGCTGCAGAGAAAGATTATGAATGACGTACCAAACATTTGTCAAGTAACAGTTTGAGTCATACCTGGTACCACAGCACAGCTGACTCAAGAAGCAGTCCTCTGGGGAACTGAGCAAGGAAAACTGAAAAAAAGAAAAAAAAGAAAAAAAGGAAGAGTTTTAACTAGCAGTGACTAGTTCTAGTTCATTTTTCTTCTCTTTATTTCCTTGGGATGTTGTCATCTGCATTACTGGAGGAGATATTGTTTGACCCAAGTACTAGGGACTTTTTCCTCCCAACCCTGCAGTAAATCCTAAAGTTCTTTTCAAACCAAGACAGCTATTAAACTGGGACTCCTGTTTCAGACTCCTTTTCCCACTCAGATAACTGTTACTACCCAATGTTCCAGGTGTGAGACAGCTGCTCACACAGCAACATCTAGCCAGATGTTGGACATCTGGTCAGGCACTGGAATGAGAATTGGGGTGAGGGGAAGGACATTTGCGTCTTCAGGTTCAACCAGCTTCTTGACCACAGACATAGCAATAGACTTTGTCAGTTCCACATTCAGATGACTGGCTTCATAATTTCATTATATGGCATCTTTCCTAGCCTTCCACAAGACATCATTTGTCTGAACACGAAAGAAAAAATGGCTTTTCTCAATGAAGGGCTTTCAATCTGTTTGAGGTATTACCTTTATTATAATTGGTGGAGGGTTGACAGTGTGTTTGGACAAAGCACAAGACACCAAAGATGAATAGTCCCTGTTCCACAGAGACCTAGACAACCTTGCTGAGCTGGCTCGTTCTTGCCCAGTGAGGGTTGCACCGTGACCATTTCCAATAGGTTAAAAGTAATCTGCTACTAATGTTACAGGGGCTTCACTCCACACGAATGTAAAAGAAATGAGATGAGCATGACTGTCATTCCTTAAGCTATCTGCCCACTTTCTGCTGGAGGCTCACCTTTGCATTGACATAACTGCTACAGAAGACCACGTGCAGTTTTGTGGTCTTGTAGAGCAAATTCTAATGTTCCTCAAGAAAAGCTGCATGTAAGCATAGCCTGCCTGAAAGGCAGTTGTTGACTCCTGCTGTTTCTCTTCTGCGTGTAACCTGCTCCAGGAAAGGCCATTCAATTCAACAAATGACAGACTTTGGCTCATTTGCTTCCAAACACTATGTCCTGTTGCTGTCATTATTGTATTGTATTGTAACGTATTGTGTCATTATTTTGTTACATGACCTCATACACTCAACACAGCTTTAAACTGCATAGAAGCAACACCAGTCAGACACAAAATACACTCAAATGGATCTACCTGTTCTCCACACGACTCCTTTAAGTGGTTGTGAAAGACAACGTGCTGTATCTGTAGGAATAGGCACCATAACACAAAGGACTTCAAAGAGTGATTCAAGCAGGTAGAAAGTCTCAGGATAAGAGACAGTTTGGCTTGGTTATAGAGCAGCCAGGGAAAGGAGATGAAGATTGCAACAAAACTGAATTCAGTTGCTGATAATAAAAGTAAGACACACTGAACATTAGCTCAATTATGAGCTCAGCTCAAAGTTTATGGAGGGAAATTATTTAGCCGTGCTGTACTGAAGGACAGACAAGATGACCTCAGAGGTTACAGAAGATCTCTACTACTTTCTAAAGAAAAAAACAAATCTATTTTTCTAGTCTAAGATCAGAAGGGCCACTATAGCACTTCTGGCGACTGTTGTTTGAGTTAGTTAACCCGGAGAGGACAGAGCACTGGATGTAGACAAAGCAGGAGATGTGGACAGCTCCTTATGTTTTCAAAACATGTGTATGACTATGGGATGTGATAATTTCAAGTTACAGGAAAAGAAACAAAGAGATGAGATATTCCAAGACATGAGGTTCATACCTAGCTATGCCAGAGTGTGTATGCATGTCTGCGTATCACTATGAAGCACACAAAGCACTCTGCCAGAGTGTATATGTATGTCTGTATCACTATGCAGCACACAGAGCACAAGAGTTCCTATAAAGGATCTTACCAGGACTTGCCCAGGGCACGTTGGCAGTGATGTCATAAAGAATAGAAAGCTCAAAGGCTTCTTCTATGGGGAATTTTGGAATAAATGTTGCAATTCCCTTCATTCTCTCAGATTTTAAGGAAAAAATTTTATGTGAATTTGTGATGGGGAAAGAGAGGCAACAGAAGGGCAGATATTTTCTCTAGAGGAAACCACACCTGATGCCATGCCAGATGGCAGCCCATATTACAACATTGGGCTAGGAGAACTGTAACATCTCAGAGGGGCTCAGACGCAGAGTTGGATCCTGGTTTGATAGGAGGTTGCTCTCTGGTCTAAAGTAGCCTTTTCTTTGGCAGAAACAGCAACACCAGCTGGGAAACCTACTGGCGGAAGGGAATTTGCCTTCCCTAAACAGTTTGAAACAAACTCCTAAGGAGATCAGATGAAAGAAAACTGCATGCAAGAGTTTATTTTCCATAGGTCTTTACCTCCCTCATGTTTATTTCAGAGTACACAAGAAATTCCTTTGCCAAATATGACTTAACTACATTGTCATCCTTGAAGAAAAGAAGTAGAAAAAAAATCCAAAGAAGATAACTGCTCTCGTAAGGTACACCAAAGATGCCGGGGCAAACACGAATGTCTTGTGGTGGGTGCTGAGTTATACATATGATGTGGTCGATACTGTCACGACAGACTTCCCTTCACTCGGTAGATACGATGGGTTGGATTGCCAAATTTGCAGTTCAGCCAAACAGCATCAAACAACTTGCTAGGAAGAGAAACTTTCAAATGCAGGTGGTTTTAATTTCTCAGCCTTGACTCATTGCATTAAGTCTAGTGACTAAGAAGGTCAAGAACAATTCATTCAGACATGAAGGTGCTAGATCTTTCTTTCAGTTCTGCTGCTGCACATGGGACTTTGCTTAGAATAAAGCTTAAGAACTCATTTTCCCCATCTTCTTTTCCTGAACTTTGGGATCCTCATCGTTTCTCTGGATGTCAGCTGAGCACTCTGAGGTGAGCACAGAGGACAATATCTGCCTGACAGCTGCTTGCAGGGACTTTTATTTTGCCTTCCCTCTTGCTTTGACCAGAATTTCCATGCTGGGCCATGTGAACCTTCCTGTAATGCTGCCAAGGCAGGCTGCCCATAGACACAGACCTTACCCCTATCTAATTTCAAAGTAGAGAATTTGCCCACCTGGCATATATGGCAAAGGAGCAGTTAGTCAGACTTTCAGTTACCAGTACGCCACTGGGCTTCACAGTGGTTAAAGAAGCTTTCCTTGAAAAGCATGAGGTTTAACAAACTGACATTTGCTAATTTGAACCATTTTTGTCAGAAAATTCCTCCCTGGTCTATTGGGAAAGCCGGGCCACTGGGAGCCACACGCTGTGCTTGGCTTTGGGGGCAGAAATGCGGTCCTGGCGAGCAGAGCCGGTGGAGGGTCTACCCTGGGAGCCGCCATGTTTGCACAGCTGTGCTCCCCTGGCTCGGCGTGCACAAAGGGTGGGAGGAAGGCACCTCTGCGCCCTGAGTTATGTGCGGTCTTGAGGTGCTTTATTTCAGGAGACCACTTCCAACCCAGCTGGGCTGGGGTCACAACAACTCCTTTTGCTGTTGCTAAGAAGATGAAAAGTCCTTCCCTAGCATTTCAACTCCCCCCACAAATAATCCAGTCCCTCAGTGCAGAAATTTGCATTTTGGTTGCACCCTGGGGGGAGGATGGCATTGGGGCCTGGCACTACCTGCCTGCCCTGCACCGAGGTGGTCGGCCACCGGCCAGGGAGGGGGGACGAGGAGCGCGGGGCCTGCCTGGGGGCTGGGAGGGACGCTGCAGGGCGGAGGCCAGTCCCCTGCCTCGGTGGACTGTCACTGGTGGGGAGGTGCCACAAGATGGCGTCCTGGCGCCTCGTGCCCCCCACCACAGCCACCCTGGTGAGAAGCCACGGCGGCCGGGGTACCAGGACCGGTTGTCACTGCAGTTTTTTGTGGGTTCCCCCCCCCCCCCCMCCCTTTTTTTTTTTAAGCCTTTTTTTTTTTTWAGCCYCCTTTTTTTTTTTTAAGTCTCTCCCCCCCCCCGCCCTGCCAGAGACAGTCTGGGGAGCTATGCAGCAGTGTCTGGGTGAGGGAGGAGGGGGCTGCGCAGTGCTGGGTGTGATCCCGGCTGCCAGCAGTGGTGGAGGTGTGCGAGAGACACTCTCTGGACATCCCCCAGCAGGGAAAACATGCTGCCCCATCCCTCCGCTGCCCACACATCCCCACCAGCCGTGGGGTGCCGCTGGAGCCCCTCTCCCACACACCAACCCCTGCGGAGCAGCTCTGGCGAAACAGAAGCCCAGCAAGGATTTTAGGAGGCTGGTTGATAATGGTTTCCCACCAGTTTGCAGACTCCTAAATATTTCTGAGGTTACTGGGAAGGTGCTTTTCCCTTACCTCTCTCGCAGTAATGGCAAGGTGGTCTCCTGGACAGCCGGGGAGAGCACTCACAGTGAGGGTCAGCAGGCCCCCGATCGCACGCTGATATCCAGAATGGCTCAAATCCATATTAAGTGTGGTGAAGGTGAACTGAATCTCCCCTCTCCTCCCTCCCATCCTCTGGTCCTTGCAGGTACCTCTGCACATGCCACTGGCCTGTCCTGTGTTTGTGATTGCCCTGTACCAAAGGCTCACGTGTTGGGGGATGAAGAACAAAGAAACATGAGACGATTGAAATCCTGGTGAAACCTGGTGCCAAAACAGCTGGACAACGCTAGTCCAGCATTGCTCTCACCAGCCCAGCACTCCTGCAAAGCACACTTTTCGGGAGGCTTTTCAGTTCCCGCTGGAGGCCTGGGAAGGACGGGGACCCTCACCTCCATCTGACCCCAGCACTTGCTGAAGAACGGTGATCCTGAGCCACTGAAGATGGACAAGCCCAGAAGAAAGATGTGGCACCCAAACAACCAGACCTTCCCAGCATGCAACCGCTCCAAGCAGCTTCGCATTCCTCTCTCCATGTGTCCTGTTGTCTTCACTATCTCCAAGGAATGATTAAGTGTGAGGGGCGCAGGGATCTCTTCTGGGAAGAAGGATCTGTTTTGTGAACTCTCAGCCTTTTTTCCTCATTAGAGGTCATTTATTTGATGCCAGGACTGTTGCATGTACTTTCTTAGGAGTGTAAACTAGGTCATTGCACTAATCTCTTCTCATCTTAAAAATTTTTGCTTCTCCTTATCATCCTTAACAGCCCTGGAAAGCTCGCAGGGCCTGTTTTTGAGGTCTTCTGAGCCTCTGCAGCTTCCCTTAAAAACAGATCTTAGATCCATTGAATTATAATGGCACGAAAGGCTTTGGGACAAAAGATGGAGTGGAAAATGTGATAACTGTTCTGCTATTAAAAAAACAAAAACAAATATCAGAGACTGTTCTTTCTACATAGGGGGTTTGGTGTATAGGAGTTTACTAATTCAGTTAAAAATAAACCAATCCCAAACTGACGGACATGAAAAGTCAGTTTTGAAAAAAAAAGCTTATAAACTGTAGGAAACAAAATGATTTTTGGAAACATATTTTCCCTTAATTGGACATCTATTTCTGGATGGAGTCATTTGTGTATGGAATCCAGCCGTATGGCTTTTATTTGACAGTGAAATGATCAGTTCCTCAAAGTGTGAACGTCACGTGGAGAAGCCCATCACTGCCTTAAAAAGGACTCCTGCCCTAGCAGTGCTTTGTCAGCAGTTTCAGAGGGTGCAGAATCAAGCTGTGTTATAATCCCTAATTGTATGTAATCAGATAATGGCCTTTTAATGGTAGCAATGGCTTTGTGGGTTGCAGTTAGAGCCCCAAGGAGGGGGTAGTTTTCCATGTGCTAGGTGCTGCAAAGGGCTGGTATAGTACGGCATCTGTTGCTTTTACAGGCCTTACAGGAAAGGCGAGTCGAGATGGATCTGGGTATAGGCAGGACAGGCAGCTGCCTTGAGCAGCAGTCTGCTGGATAGACATAAGGCAGTCCTGTTCCTGCAGCTGACCTCACCTCCACCAGGACCCTCAAGGCTGGCTGGGGCTCCTGACAGACTTAGGTGTGGGGAGTGATGACTAATGCTGGGAAGAGCAGCTACTGCCCCCAGTACTTTGGTTCCCTCCCTGCTCCAAAGACTGCAGGAGCATCCACCCCAATCCTTAAGAGCTCTCTCCTAGCCCTCCATCTCCTTTTATATCCTCTCTCCTTAACTCTTCCCTTCCCACAGCAGAATTGACCTGTCCAGGCTCCTCATCCCGCAGATGTCAAAGCTCATGAGACTCTAATGATATGGCTTTTTTAAAAGCCCGTCCAACAAGATTGCCAGCCACCCCTATTCCCTTCCTCCACTGTGATCTCACTGCCATCAGTGGAAGTGGTGGGTGCTCAGCACCAGGCATACCCACTGTTGTTTGACTTCCAGGTATCTCTTGGGATAGGTATTTGGGCTTCCCTGTACCCTTTTGCAAGCATCCCTAAGCCTCACAGTGTCTATCTCAGCAATATTATATAGCCTAGTTTTGCAGAAGGTGGAACTGATACCATACAGTTGAATCTCTGTCCCATTGCAGACAGGACTTTCCCTCCTCTTGCTCCAAAAGTCCTGACTCCAAGTGCATTGAATAACCACTAAGCAACACAGATATTTCTGTCACAACCCAGACTGAGGCATAAATTCCTGTTCTTCATCTTCCACCAGATTTAATTTGGTTGCCAGCTCCCAGCCACCCTCCCAAATCCATAACATCCAAATTAACCCTTTCACAGGGTGGTGACCACAGCTCCAATTCCCAGGCATGCTCAAGCTTTGGAGGGATTCCAGTTCAGACCTTTGCAGCTCAGCACCATTTCTAGCTACTGCATATCACCTCTCCTTAGACCAACCTTTAGCAAAAGCCTTCTGCATCGAGCTTCCAAGATGTTGGCTGTTAACATGCAGACATGAAAACCAGCCTCCCACCTCCCTCCCCCTTCCCTACCTCTGTATCATACTGTGGAGTCTCTTGGGCTCCTGCCACATGGAGCTAATCCCATAAAGACAATCTAGCTAACTCTGGCAGATGGATATTGATCACCTGCCTTCACAGGGACCCTGCGCAAGTAGCATAATTTCCCAGTATATTCCCCCACCCCCTGACCCTGAACCATTTCATTGCCAAGACATCACACGGTGCTTCTAAAATCAACCTAACTTCTCTCTTCCCCTGTAGTAAACTAGACCATTTCTTTTTTTTTTTACAAGAAATAAAAGCAGCCATGAGTCCTTCAAGGGAAAGATGTTTTCCTCTCCTCCCCCCTCCACCTACACAGCATGAATCTTAGGCTGTATTTCACAGATTTGATTTGAAGTAAGTTTTTTACTGCTGGCAGAATCTGCCTCCGCGCCTTCTCTGCTCATTCGGTGAGTGACACTAATCAGTGGTGTGGGAGGTAGGGACAATATCAAGCACCAAGGTGATTGAGAAGCCTCATTCAGAATGTACATGTACCCCAATAGATATGTGAGGGTGAAATAGAGTGGATCTATCAATTTCTTCGCATCACTGCCCATCGCTGGCTGCAGTTCTTCATTGAAATTAATAGTTCACTGAGTGGAGAGGAAGAAACAAGGCAAGTTTTCCCCCCAAAAGCCCTATTTGGTGAGGATTTTAGGGTTTGTATTCTTTCCCCTGTTAAATGAGCAAATGCCTCCATATTAATCACAATATGTAATCGACAAGAAAAATCAGGCCCTGCTGGGCAGGGAAAGATACTTTGAATTATCTCAGCAGGAGAGCTGGCACTAATTTACTGCTGTTGTGCTCCAACTACTTCTTGATGCAAAAGATGAATGGAGCTGAAGGTTTGTAACCTGACTTGCAACTACAGTTTGGCTTTTTGCATAGCATCAGCAGAGCAATGTAAATTGGCATGAGACCCCTGAAGCATGGTTAGAATCAGCAACCTAGTCCTGTATGACTTGCCCTCACTCCTCATTTTTTTTTCTTTTTGAGCAGTCTTCCTTCTCTCCTCCCCACCACATTTTTTTTTCCCACTCCAGAGACCTAGATCTAGAAATGTACTGCTGTTTCTCTGCAGTACCTTCCAAAAAGGTGAGTTTCATGCCTTTTCTAGTTTATTTCCATGAGTTTGCCAGTGGGCCATTTTGTAAGCAGAGATAGAGTTGAAGGAAATGGCCACAGCTCTGTTTGTCAAAGAGATGTGAAGGATGATGTTGCTTCACACTATGTGCAGGTTACATCAGAGATATTTCCAAACCCTGTAACCTTTTCTACCCTGCTCCTTGAATGGTACTGTAGGCTACAATTGTACTAGAAAATTAAATGTAGGATCTTTCTCTGGCACTGAAACCAACTGGAATGGAAACGTCTGCATTCACTCCATTAAACTTTTACCCTCCAGAAGTAGGTGGCTGCCTGCAAACTCCTTGTGAAGAATTGTTCCTGGCCTGGGCTAAATCACAGACTGCTTGAGGGAATTGTCTGGGAGGACCCCCCTTGGCCTGGGCCAAAATTGTGACAGGGAATGTACAAACAATTTAATAGAATGGGTGATTCAATTCTGGAGTCTGGAAACATGCCCTGACACCATTTAATTTATTCATGTAGTCATGGCCAAGTTGCCTCTTGCCATTGAGCATTTGATTTTGTAAACTCTCTAACACCAAAGCCCTTTCTTCTGTGTCGGGGTGAGAGGTGACAGTAGACCAGAAAAGAAGGGAAGATGGAGGCAGCATAAGCCCTGCTGGAGGGGAGCAAAATACAGCAACAGGCAGGAATCTCCCATACAGTATCTCGCTCTCTGCAGGGCAGAGGCTTGTGTCGCTCCACCTCCTAGCAGGAGAACACCAGAGACTGTAATTGCCCAAGTGGGAAACTCTCCCTGCTTTCTTGGTGGCTTCTGTTTCTTACTCTCCCCCTGCCTGAATGTGCATTTGCTGTTTCTGTGAGGAGGCAGGAGCTGGGAAGCTGTGCTCCCCAGGCTGGGGGAAGAAGTCAAGATTTCTAGCCAAAGATGAGACCTGTGCTTCCAACAGATAAGTTGCCACTTTAACCACTGTTCAGCTTCTCAAGTTTTCTGGTCAGATATAAAAGAGCAACTCTTTGGGGTAATAGTTTCCAGTGTCTTTGGTTAACACTCAAGATCAACACCTCCAGCTTTTTGGGCTTACATCAGATTACACGCTGGTATGGCCTCACCCTGGCAACATGTTCTCACAGCTAATTTGAAGGCACAGGCACTTGTGATACCTTGCATGGGCTGGTGCTTTCATGTCAACCCAGCAAGTCATAGGCCATTGGTTCCCAACTACTACTGCTGCCCTGAGGTCAAACCCCAGACCCCAGGAATAGCACTGCTGGTCAGTTAGTTAAAAGGCTTGTCAGACATACTCATCCCCGTAGACATTTTTTTGTTCATCTGAGTTTGCTTCCCAAGGTCTCCTGTTTTCCTCAGAATTACTTCTGCTTGAGTTGAAACTAAAGGCTTTTCTTTTCCTGACTCCTCCTGAGAAAGAGTGAAGCCTGCAGACGGTCAGAGCCTGAGCGCAGGAGGGCAGTGCTGGAATGCCTCTCCTGGGTCAGGGTGTCCATTTCCTGACTGCAACAGCCTATCATGTCACACAAGCTCCTTCATAGTGCGTCAAACTTATCTTTAAAAATAGTCAGGCTTCTTGTCTCTGGCCTCTGGAGCAGAGGCAGAAAATGAAACTTTTAAAACTATCCCAAAGAAACATTTCCTGTCCACAAGACAGACTTCACCCAGTGACGGCTCTGTCTGCTTCTTTCTTCTTTTTTGATATACTAGGCTGCTCCCTCTCTGCCCCTCCTGGCAAACAGGCAGGCAGTACATCCCACCACAGAGCAGTTTCTGGCTAAATGCCCATATTCAGCTGGAGTCATGTCAAGGCATGGGCCGCTTTGACGTTTCCTGTCACAGCAGACAACTGTTGGACCAGTTATCACGCACCAGGCCTTTGTGAGGTTGCGGATTTGCTGGCATGGTGTCAAAGACCAGTGTGTTCCTAAAGTTACCCTGCTAGGTTGTTAGTGTGGTGCCAACATACTCTGGTCCCTCTGAGGCTACTGACCCCAAGCTCTGGACTCAGCTGTGCTTTTCTGTAAGCACCCCAGGATCAAGCTGTTTGAACGCGGCACAGTTTGTTAAGTGAGCCTTGCATAACTGGCCTTGCGTAGCACTGCAAAGCTTCCACAGTGCTCTCTTTTTGACTTCTCATTTTGAAGTTAAAGTAAGTTTAGCTGGCTGTACACTTATTTCTGGGAAAGTCTGTGGCTATGCCCTACAATGGACTTGTTGGAGCACACCATTTATCTATTGGAGCGTACCACAAGTCCTTTATAGGGTATTCACCCAGGTTTCCTTTCTCTGCAGACCAAAACAGTGTGGGTGACTAGCACATGCCTGATATGGGACACAGATAGGATAAGCACTGCGGCATGGAAATTCAGAAAGACTCCTGTAATCTAGGCTTACTCTTTACAGTACAGTTTCTAATGCTTTGCCTGGCACCAATACTTACTTGGGTGAAGGAGGACAAATCAGGGGAAGACCCTCAGTTCTGGCAGTCATTTGTCACTCTCTGTGTTGTTGTCATGACATGAAATGACATCTGATAGCTTTGCGAGGTCGGACGCAGCATGTTGCAGGGAAGAGTCACTGTGCCATGTGCACAAAAAGCCCTTGTCTCCTCAGCCATCTCCCTAGAAGTGCCAGAAGGGAATAGAATCTGGAAACTACATCTTTGGAGACCCTGGTAGCAGCCTTGAGCATACTTGCCAAGTCATCGGCTAAAAGCCACCAAGCAGGCACCAGCGTGGCACTGCAGTACACACCAACATGCAGGTGGTGAGACGAATCAGAGCACAAGGGCTGACATGACAAATGGGGAATACCTGGCAGTATAGACACAGCTCAACAGAGCCATTTGGTTTCCTTTTGATTCTGGCTAAGCACAAAAAAGAGGAAGCTTTCACCTGAAGTTTAGGGGGGCTAGAAATAGCAGGTGCTATCTTTTCCTGTTTGAACTTTTTGTGAAAAGCTGGAGGGGAACAGAAGGGGACAGGACTGTTCTAGAGAAGAATAGTGGCTGATAGCGTAGAGCTAATTTAGAGATAATTTTCACACTCACTTGCTACTGCTGTTCTTACTGCCTTGAAGTCTTGGAGCACCCCACATGCCTCTAGTCAAAACCAAACTGGTTCTTTTATCTGTTCTTGCTTCAGATTCTCCTTTAGGCAGTGAGGGAAAAGATAGAGGTAGGGAACATAGACCCAGCCAAACTCAGGTTGGGGCATGGATGACAGATTATGTTTGGGCCTCCAGTGCCTCCTTTGCTTTAATTTCTCATTGGCAAAAAGATACCATGGGAAAAAAATGCAAACCCAACATTTCACTCTGGAATACATTCCTTTTCTCAGTTCTTTTAAGAAACAGCAAGCTTCTCTTTTTTTCTAATGTAAATGAGTGGGAAAGCAGAAGGGCCTCTCAGACAGTTCTTGTTTTACTAAGAAAACCTTCACTATTCAAGCACCTCTCACGCAAAATCACTTATCTTTTCAGTTTTCTCTTTCAGTGGAAATTTGGTTTAGAACAATGTTTCCTCCTGATAAATCTCAGTCCTTAAATGCTCCCTCTTCAGGCAACCAATTTTGATAAAGTTGAGAAAGTGCTTAAATGAGCCTAAGCTCATTTAATTTTCAAAAGTCAGTTCAGAGTCTGAAGTCTCATGGAAAATCAGCAAAACTCAAGGCTCCTTAATTAATGAGGTGCTTTCAGACATTTTCTTCTTTGGCAAAATTCTTGTCTGACAAGAGAAAATGCGTTGGGGGAGATGTGTCAAGTCCCAAGAAGAAGGGGTAGGAAACATCCCTAAGGCTCTCCTTTCCACCAAGGGCGTTCACTTCTTATGCATCTGCTCGCTGTGTAGCACAGTAAAGTGTCCTGCTGCTGCTGGGGTGCTCTCCATCAGCTGGGCTCTGTATCATCTGGGAGGATTTTACCATCCATCTGAGGGAAGACCTTTCTCCAACGATCATGCTGTGGAGGGAGGAAACAAGAGTTTTAGGATATTGTGAATTGTTTTGCCAAAGCCTGTGCCAGAGTTATTCCTCTCTGGGAGATCAAGGGCAAATAACAGTTCTTGCGTGGGCTACAGCAGTACAAGGGGACCACTGAAGAGAGTCTCGATCCTCTGCATGCTTTTTCACTGCTTTCAGCTTTAAATTCCGTGAGTGGCTAAAAATGTCTTCTGTTCCATCAATTTGTATTTCAGAGTTTGGTAGACACCCTGCTTCTAGCAGTATATGACTATATATAGCTTTCCCCTGAGAGCTATGGGATGTCCCGGCGTGGCTAACAGGCCGGAGAGGAGCAGACATCCCTTGAGGCATCACCTGGTCATGAAAGGACAGGGCAGTCATCAGGGCAGTCATCAGGCCTTTGCCATGACTTGGCAATGCCAGCACAGCTGCCTCACTTCCTCGCCCTGCCCAGATTCGGGTTTCATGACAGCCGTATGTAAGGCAGCTCCGCTGCCTGTTACAGGACACAGTTTGGAGTTAGGTCTGAACTACCATGAGCCATGGCTGGCTTGGGGCTTGCGCAACCACAGGACCACCAACACAGCACAAAGATGCTCTGTCTATCTAAGAGATGTCTCCTTGGCAAGACTGCTAGGAAACACTGCAAGGAACCAGTGCAAGAATAATACGGAGTTTACCCATCCCATGAGCATTTTGGAAACAGTGCATAACCCTTACATCTGCTTTTTCTGTTTCAGTGAGTCCAGCTGAAGGAAGAGCATTACTAAATTGTAGTAGGTCTTGGTGCTGTTACTACCATAATGTAGTAGTTACAAGGTCTCTACAGAAATAATTAGGTCTCAGATGTTAATCAGGAAAGTAGTGAATTAATATTGCATACAGCAGCTTCTTCTCACTTTAGGTTACAGATAGGATGCTGGTAGGAAACAGGTAGATAGCCGTCATAGGATAAGACAGATGCTGTGAGGCACAGGGTGGATATGGCAGATGTAATTAATGACTAAGATTCTGCCCTGGCCTTTGCGTACATTGGGACTTTCTATTTGTTGTGCATTTGTATATTGTCTGGTATAATTGGGTCCTGGTCTGTGAGCGGGGCTCCATAATACAAATAAATACCACCATGACTAATGACAGACCTTGTGTAACTGCCCCAAACTTGACAAAAGTTGCAAGCGGTCTGAGTCAGTGCCATTGTGTAAGGGGATAATTTCTGCTTTGGCAGTGTTGTGGCCAGCTGGAATTGTTCTCTCTGATAATTGCCAATCTGGATTTCTCCCAGATGGCAGCATCTCATAAAGAGTATCTGAGAAGAGCTCTGGTCCGCTTTCTAATAAGGCTCCACAGGAGAGCTGTTCATCCCTGTCACCCCTTATCCATTGCCTCAGGCAAGTCTCCTGTCAATTTGCAGAACAAGTCATTGCTCTGTGTTTATTTTTCCTTTTTATTTTATTTCTTTTTAGAAACTTGTATATATTACCTTGGCAGTGAGCCACCCAGCAAGGAACAAACTGTTTTGTGACAGAAAAGATGAGACATTCTGCCCTAGACCAGCCAAAAGCAATGCCACTGATCTTCCCTATGCTGTCCTCTAACCCCTCAGGTTGTGTTTAACAAGGCTGTGTTTCCCTGAGGCACTCATTTCTCCAGCAGAGAGAGGGTGAAAGCAGAGGTTATGCTGTGCGTCCATCCAAGGGTCCCTGAGTGAAAACCTTTCTGCAGCACACTACCGTTTAGCACACAGGTATGTAGTGATTGAAGAGCAGGGGGTAGCCAGTGTGTAATTTTAATCCTGAGGCTCCTGGGACTTGCCAGCTCAGCAGATGCTGAGGAGGAGATGACTGTAGGTAGTGCAGAAATCAGGGGTTATGCAAAATATAATTAATTGCTCTCCTGTGTAGCTGGCACTGCAGCAGCTCAGCTCCTGATTGAGGTGATATTTGTTTCCGGTCTGCCTCTTCACCTTTTAACGTGTTTATCCATCATTGCGGTACCCAAGTGCCTCGCAATCTAGAAAGTGTTTATCCTCTCTCATCTCTCCCATGAGTGCTATTGGCCTTCTATCAGGGATAGGAAACCAAGATGCCGATTTACGTAAAGAGTTTGGGAACTGATGGGGCTGTTCCTATGGGCTGTTAGATCTCTGACCTGAAGAGTAAGACAGAAACCCGTGGTACCAAACACCCAGTTATTTTAGCAACTTTAACTTATTTTAATTCTGAAGCTCCTGGGAGCTTTGCAAAGACATTGAGGAACTAGGTGGGATCTGTTAGTGTGGTTAGCACTGGTGTTAGTGGGGTCTGAAATGCTGGGAGTGTGTCACCTGTGTTTCTCTGTTGCTTTGGTTCCCAATCTAACACAGAAAGACCACAAGTCCCAGTTTAATAGCTCAGTGTGTGAAGGAATTGTTAATTGTTTCTTGGAGTCAGGAATTTCTTACCCTGCCCCCAGCCCATTTCATCACCACAACTGTAGAGGTTGTTTTCCCTTTTTCCTTTTTTTTTTTTTTTTTTTTAACTTCAAAATATGGATTCAAGACATATTGCTAAAAACAATCTAAAATATTCAGTGCTCTCATGTGGGAGTTGGTGTTCTATACTAACTGCTGAAAACCAAATGCTTGTGAGGACACTCTTGAATAAATACAGTCCATATGAAATTCCTCCTTCAAGAGCCTGGAGGGAAGGAATTGGCTGGAGAGAGGGAGTTTGCTTCCCTCTAGGTCAGAGTGATGTGAGGACATATATTCAAGTTGAATTTTTTTTCATTTATATTCTTTTACTTTGCTACAAGATGTCCTGAAACACAGTGACCTCATCCCTCCTTGTCTTCATGTTTAATCTGAACTAATCTTAGTTATCCATCCCAGCCAAAGCACAGGACACGTTTTCATAAATCATTCATCAAATACTTCTGAATGATAAACAAATGTGCAAGAAACTGTTCATGGACAATTCACCAAAGGAGCTGTTTGCTGCAAACAGTCCAGGGATCTTTGTGGAAATGGTCTAAAAAGCAGGGTCTGTCATAAGAAGTCCTGTCTCTATTGTTAGTGGTCGGGCTGGAGGGGACCAGTGAACTACCAACCCTCCACTTGGGGGGTTGGGAGCATGCAGTGAGGACAGGCAGTCTGAGGAAATTTCTTTGAAGCAGACTTGGGATCATGCTCCATCACAGAAACAAGTGGGGGGGATCAAAATAACCTACTGTCTCAGCCAGTCTAGCCCACTGCCAACACCAAGTTACCCCTGTTGGCTATGTAGATTTCAATGTTTTTCCCAGTGTTTTCCTGATGGGACTTTCATGGCATCTCTTAGAAAGTTTTCCAATAGATTCCACTGCCCTAAATTCTGCCCTGCTCTTTTACCTATGATTTCCTGCTTAATACTCTTGTTCCTACTGAGATATCCTGTCCAACTCTAAATAAAGTGCTGTCTCAGTTGTCATCTCCACCTTTCAAACACATCTAGGGGTTTTCAGCCAGCCTCTCTCAGACTTTGTTTACCTACATGGCACAGAATTATCCCTTTCAGACTTTTCTTAAGGCTTACTCAAGTCAATCCCTCTAGGAAAAATGTTTTTTCTTGCTAGTCCTTGGCCCTCTTCCAAACTGTCAATAACTTTCTAGGAATGTGATGCCTGGGACTCAGGGCGGTTCTGCATGCTATGGATGGTCAATGATGGTAGGGGCAAGGAGAGGTCTTTGGCTGATGTTGTCATGAGAGCAAAAGGAAATGTTTCTCTCGGAAGTCTCAGGCTCTGACTGTACCAGATGGCAATCTGTAAAGACACAGGGAAGAGAGAAGTTGGGCAAGGCTCAAGGTTAGCTTTAACCAAACCTGAGTACAGAAATTGGGTTAATAGCAGTTTACAATGTGTATTCCCCATATCAGGTACTGTGCCAGGAGCAATGCCCCAGTTTACAACATCATGGAAATTACTTTCTTACTTATGGTAGCATATCCACCCCACAGCTTTACCAAACGTATTGAGTAGTCTACGAGGTGGATCTGGCTGGTGGTCTTTGTTTCTCCACATAACAGAAGCTGAAGGGAGGAGAACTTCTCATGAGGACTCAGGGGTGAAAGATCTAGGGCAGAGCCACTGCTACTCATCTCCCCCCTGCAAATTCTCTGCTCTTTCTGAGTGCAGAGAAAAGGCTGTTGCTATAGAAACCAGTGGGGAAAATGTACATTATATCACGTCTTATATATTTTTCCAGGGAGACCCTTTAATCTGAGCCTGCCACCATGTATTTTTACAGAAACAATAATGCTAATAAAACCCCTAAACATAATAGTGATTTCAAATCAAATAATTGTCAGTTACTTCAAAAGCACCTCTGCCTGTAACCTTCTACCCTGCCCAAGACACCGGGACAGGGCTAGTAAGGTAGCCTACAATATGGTATATGACAGGAGAGTAAATCTAAAGCAGCAAAAAGTGTGATGAGAGGTGGGGGGTGAATCCTACACAGCGGTAAGTGGTGGTTAACATTTAAGGAAGGACAAAAAAGCTAAATAAAATGTCTTCAGATTTGACTTGTGTGTAGAGAAGGATGAAATAAGGGTGAAAGGTACATTTTGTAGCATACACTCTTGCCTACCTTTTCTCTTCTTTACCCACCCAACCTCCTATTGCCATCCTACCTTTGTGAGCCCCCTTCTGAAGCTCTTTTCTCTTCTGCTGCCCTTTTAAAAATTATCCCACCATTTCCTACTTGCCTTTGTGATAATAACAAGCCCTTCGGCCTCCCAGACAGTCAGACCTATTGCACCCTGGGGTCTCAAGTAGACAATGCTCTTTGTGAGGCTGCACCATGAAAGCCTCTCTCTAGCATCAGGCTGGCCTGGTGGCAGCAGTCCTCCTGGGGATCCTTCAGAACAGAAGCCTAATTTAGCCCTCTGGATGTCCAAACAGGCTTTCTCTCTGCCCTTCCCACCCTCAATTTATTTTTTACTTAATTCACCATGACCACTATTTCCTTCCTGATTTGTACTGACCCTGTGGCTTAATTAGATTTTTGTCATTATTTATAGTAGCTCCTATAATGTGTTGTTTTGTAATTTCTTCAGGACAAGGACTTTCTTGCTATGTAGAGCAATGTACAAAATAAATTTCAGCCCTGTCTTGTTCCAGGGTTGTGGTTGATCCTAAGTCAGGTATATGTCCCTGCTTGTTGTCCTGGAAGTAAGTACACAAAAAACATCAGCGAGGCTTTGTATCACTAATACTAGGTTTTATATACTGCAATACAAGGTAGCTATTGGAATAAAACAACTTAATTACGCTAGGTAAGACCAAGTAAGGGTACACCTGCTTGCAGCATCTTTGCTGGACTGATCTCTTTCTCCAGACTTGCCCTTAGTCCAATGCATTTTCATGACTACTTGGATTACGCTAAGTTCTGTGCAGGTCCCCTGAATCCCAAGGGGGAAAAAAGTTGTTTCTCTTTCCATTGCCTTCGAGGCCTGGCTGTAGGTTTGCTCTTTGCTCCTTTCAGAGTCTCGCTGTTTCTGCACACACRTAATAGAGGTTCCCATAAAGCCCTTCCCTGCTCTGTCTTACAGCCAGACACCTTCAGCGGTTAGCAAGGAAGAAGCAATTCCCCTTTCCTCTTCCTGCCTTACCTTATGTCCCCTGTGCACACAGGTAGCCTTACTCTCTGTTTTCCAGTCCCAGCCTTTTTAACAGAATATAATAGCGGCTAACTGTGAATAAACAACTGAGACACRTACTGTCTGTTTTAGGGGCTGTAAGCACTTCTAGAGCCCAAATAATGTATGAATATTAATAGAATTATATAATAAAAGCAAAAAAATAAATGTCCTCAGGAACATGATAATCTAACTTCAAAAGCAATTACCATCAGTAACAAAATGCAGAGAGAAGACTAGGATTACTTAAATAAGATTACCTGCTTATTGCCATTTGTTTCTGTGGGCAACTGTAAAGCTGCTTCACTTTCACTCCCAGCCAGTTTCTCAAATGCTTCTCACCCTGAACATTGGCAGGCCAAGATGGACTGTGAAGCTGGGGCTCACTGGCCTTCCCGTGGGGTCCAGCATGTCTCTGTGAGCACCTACTCCTTGGTCTTCAGCCTCCCCTACTCTTGTGTCCTTGCTGTCATTGCAACGTTGTTTTTCCATGCCCTGTGGCTTCATATCCGTGGTGGAAAAGGCAGGAATGGGAGGACATGGAAGGGTGAGGAAAGCTGGTGTCTTTCTGGAGATGGAAGGACAGTAGGGAAAATAATTGTAAGGTCAGTATCGTAAGACAAAGGCAGAGACTTGATGATTATGGAGGCTTTTTAAAAAATCAGCTTTATCCAGCAGGTGAGGGAGAGCAGACATAGGCTTAGCAATGCAGCACATGGACATGCAAGGAGTGCAAGGCGTTCTCCTCTAGCTTCCTGGAGCCCCTTAATACAACCAATGGCCAGTACGCATGCCCTTCTCACTCTATCTTCAATCCCCCCATTCCCTGTGGCACATGAGTCCCAGAGCTTGATCACTGGTACATTCAGTAGCCATGCACTTGGGTGGAGAGTCTGTAGGGAGGTAGGCACGGGCTCAAGGGACCAAGACTCATAGAGTTGAGAGGTACAGATGGTGAGTTGGAGAGACTGCTGAGAGCAACAATGATGTCTCTGCAGAGACCACATTAAATCACACCAGGGATGAGCACACCAGCTCTGTGCATGAAGGAGAGAGTGTTTTTTTTCTCATGTTGAAGGCAGCATGGGGAAGAGTAACTGTCTGCTTCTGCTTGTGGGGAAATCTGTACATATAAGTCGATGTTCAGAGAGAGAGAGAGAAATATGTAGGTATAGACACAGTTCTGTTCCAAACAGACAAATGTGTAGCCCCTAGTGTCTGGAGGACATAAAAGGCTCTTCCAGACTTTACTGGAGATCTCATCAGGGCTCTCAACCCACAACTCATTTGATTAGCTGCACCTGTACAATAAAAAAATAGGACCTTCCTCATTTTTCCTGGAGAAAGTAAAAAAGGACCAGAACACAGCTAATAAATAAAACAGGTTTAATCATAAACCATGTACATATTTATAGATAGGGAGGGGGGCATGGACTGAAAGGTTCTGCCCTGGCAACAGGAATAAAAGAACAGTGTATTTTACCAGTCAATATACAGTACCACTGAAGGGTGGAGCTGATAAATGAATATGGGATTTTGAGTCCCAGAGGCTAATTTTTACAGACAACCATCATTCTTGGTTTCCTGTCAAATTATAGCATTAACTAGCTCACAGCTCTGCCCAGGACACAACAAGGCAGATACAGCCAAGAACAGAACTTGAGGGGGAGGGAGGGACAAGATATTAGAAGGTCGTTCTGAGGTATATATAACGTATATACTCTACTGTTGTGTACAGTCTTGGGGCCATGCTTTGCCCACAGTTACGTGTGCACACATCTCATTCCAGTCAGCGAGAGTGGCAAGCTTACATCTGAGAGAAAATATTTGGCTTTGAGGGCATACAGGAGCATGTTGAACAGCAAAGCCAGAAGTAGAACAGGGAGAGAGCTGAAGACGAGGAAGCCTGGACTGGGCTGAGAAAGGGAAGAAGTGAATGGACGGCCCCAGATTTATCTGGCCAGCCAGTTCAGCCCTGTTTGGACAGCCAGCACAAAGCTTCTGTTCTGAAGGACTTCCACAGTGCAAAGGTTTCCATCAAGACAACCTTTATCAGACAACAGGGAAAACCATGAACAAAATGACTAGAGGCATGTTAACAGAAGAAGTATGATGGAGCTGGCCCTACAACCATTCAGTTCTTAATTTTGAAAGAAAACCCAGTCCTGCCTCTGAAGTGGTCTGAGCCAACATATGAATCTGGCCAGTCTCAGCTGATACAGGCAGAGGAAGGAACCATTGCTTCGGTGGCCAGCAAGGCAAAGGGTGGCATTTGTACTACGGTATTCAGAGTTGGTGTGGCTGCTTTGAGAAACAACATCACACCAGGCTTGCAAAGCAGTCAAATGTATTGGCTTTTTGCAGAACAATTTCACTTTCAAATCAATGTACATTTTATATAGTTTTACAGATGAAAAACACCTTTCAATGCTAGAAGGTAGACACTGTTTTGATATCAAATGCACTTGCCATCTGGTTTTGCTAGGAACCCACCCCCAGACAATAAAAAACAAATCGCAAATAAAATCTGTAATACAAAGCAACATTCATGTTGATGTCAAATGATAACTGTCCCAGCAAACATAAAATCAAGATCTTCTTAATGCAGGTCCCCTCAGAAGCAAGTTAGAGTCATGCGTCCGTATATAGAGTCCACTCCCAATCTGGGAAACCTCAGTAAGACTGTTGCCCTTTGAAATGCAAGTCCCATTTTTTAATGGAGTGCTCCACACATGCATGCACACATACACACAGAGATACACACACACATACACATAACCTCCTCTCTCTTTGCAAGAGCTGCATGCCGGGTAACTGTGCATTTTTGACCTTCTTTCTTTGTAAGAATGAGGCTGAAATTTCTTTACTTCTCAGGTCTGTATTCTTTAAACAAAAAGGGGGATGAAGAGGAACTACATTACAAAGACAGAGAAATGCACTCGTATCTCAGGCATATGATTTTTCCCAGTCATTTACAAGGACAATGTTATTTACATTCGTGACTCAGCAGAACCTGCAGGAAAAGTTATCCTTTCTCCATGTTGGGTTTTCTCAATGAACCCCATGAGCCCATTCTGTGCTTCCACAGACCGTTTTTCTTTAAGGCACTGCATGTGGATGATGACTTCAGACAGAAGTGCAAGCCCCCTTCACTGGATCGTGCATTTCTCCCTCTCCCTTGATTGACCTTCCCTGAGAACTTTCGATTTGATATACTTCAGGTCACTGTTGACGCTTGGCCGGCGAGCAAAGGGAGAGATCATGCCATAGGCATCCATGTCCTTGACTCGGCGCATCCGGAAGGATTTCTGTTGGAAGGTGTCACCATACTGGATGGAGATTTTCCTGTGGAGGGCAGGGCTCATCTCATGAGGTAGCTTGGCCATGCTGAAGAGGACATAGAACATCTCATCCACATTGGTGTTCTTCTTGGCTGAAACTTCGAAGTAAGCACAGTTTTCATCACTGGAGACAAGGTTCTCGCCTTCATCTGAGCGTACCTTGCGGAATATTTCACTGTGGTCATTTTTATTGCCACAGATCACCATGGGGAGGTCAGCTGATTCCTTGGTCTTGTTCTTCAGGCAGGATTTGACCTCAAGGATCTGTTTCTGGAGCCTCTTGACCTCATCAAAGGATTCTCTGTTGTCCAAGCTGAATACCAGGATGAAAACATCCCCTGCAATTAAAAAAGAATACTGTAAAGGCTTGTTGGTTTCAACCTGTGTCAGAGGAGATAATTTTCAAAAAACAATAGGTTTATTTGCCATCTCTTCCCCATATTTTTTGTTTGGTCCTTTTGAATCTGTTCGTTAAGCTGTATTTTAGTTCCGATTCTTCTAATTCAACTCCCCACTCCTTTTTGTAGTGCTGTGGGAAAGACATTTGTCTATGATGTTACTTCAGCCATATCCGATTGTGTGTTCCTAGGATGCACTGGACTTGCAAATTATTGCCCATTTGTATTCTCTTCTGTAAACATGTTTATATCTCAGCTCTGCTGCATTGCTTATTTTTTTTCTTCCTTTTGTTTGTATCTCTGAGTAAAACAGAGCCTGTTCTGACACCAGAAAGAATGGAGAGCTAGTAGCCACTCAGCCTTGGCCTTTTGATTATACAAGAAGCAACACCTGAACTGAAGATTTACAGCTAGTCAGTCCCAAACACCTAAGTCAGGAATGAGAGGTTTCCCAATGTGCAGTGCTCTGCTGTCATTTCATTTGCTCAAGAGAAACAGACCATGGAAAAAAAGAAATACATAAATGACACACATCCCCTGGCATTTCCTTTTGACATTTCCTGACTTACAATTCCTTTTGCAAATATAAAATAACACAAATCGTTGCCTGTTGAATGACATTCATATGGAACGTGCTAAGAGACCTTTCAGGGACAAAAGCTCACATCCGCATCCCAGAAACTGGCCCTAGGATGTCACTGAATGTGGACACTAGCCTGGTCAGATGTGAACTTCATGTTTCACTGGCTAACTAGGAGACTAGATAGCAAATCCAGGAAGTAGGTTCGTTGTGAGCTGTGGCTGAATGTATCTCCACTGTCACTTTCATGGTTAGAGAATACATCTTAGCTCACAGTAGGAACTGTTTGACAATGAGAACGTACAAAATGAGCCCACCATTTTCCCTTTTTCCTCTTTAATTCATTTGATTAACCATAGAATAAGGAGAAGGGGTAAAAGTAGAGCTGTCCTTTTACTGGAATATTGAATCGAGGGAATCAGGCTGGAAATTTTAGGAAAAAAAAATCTATGAGATTTTCTTGGTTTGAATTCCCTTCCTGTACATTTTACATTTGTTTTTCACTGCTTGTGTCTTCTAATGGCATGCTTGTTTTGTCCCTTGCTGCTCTTTATGCCCATGAGATTTTATTCAGCCATTCATTCGTGACTGCAATAAAAAATATAGAGCAGGAGGGGAAGGTAGGAGGGAAATAAACTAGGGGGAAATCTCAGTTTCAGACCTTCACCCAGCGGACTTCTCCTCTGTGGCTAGTGCACTCCCTATAGTGCCTAGAGCAACCCGGCCAGGAAATATATCCCTAGAGAAGTGCATCTTGCAACAAAATCAAGCAGTCCCTTTAACTACGTCCCAAGGAACAGTCATCTCCAGGCTACAGTTTTCAAGCTAATGTCTATCATTATGATCTTTCACCCACCGTTCTCCATCTGCAAACTTCCCCGCACTTCTCACCTGTCAGGATGGAAAGCCTCCTCATAGCAGGGAAAGGGTGATTCCCAGAGGTGTCCAGGATGTCCAGCTGATACATGTCTCCCCGGATGTTGTAGACCTTGCGATGAAAATCCTCAATGGTGGGAGTGTACTGGTCCTCAAACCGGCCATTGAGAAAGCGTGAGACAATGGAGCTTTTTCCCACCCTGGAGGCTCCCAGCACTACCATGCGGTACGAGTTCTTGGCTGGCACGTTCAGGGTGCAGTTTCCACCGGACATAGTCTTCATCATTGCTTGGTCCTGAAAGAGGAAATGGCAGAGTTGGAGGAAAGACTAGCAACTAGATGGAGGATGGAGTAGGGCAGCTCCTTACCACAAGCTTGTCAAAGAATGCTCTGGAGCACAGTCCTCGTTAGTAGATCAATGGTTCATACAGAAAGCTTTTCACTGGAAATGCTTAATTTTTTCAGTCACATTTCCAGGGAGTGGTTTTTTTTTATTGGGTTTTTTCCTTTTCTTTTAAAGTCATATAAAAATGAAGGCATTTACACTGAAAATAGCATGGTTTTGAATTGTAATTTACTATTTTGTTTAAATATTAAGGGCTAATTTTATCAGCTGTGCTTCAACTTAGACACCAGGTTCCTTCCCACCATCTGTGTCACTTAGACATTACCAGATTTTTCAGTAGAGCTTGGTTCTCATTTAGGAACATAAACACAGAGGTCAGATTTCCCAATATACTGCATCTACTGCAGCTGCCATCAGGACCTAGACCGTTTTGTTTGGTTGCCTAAATAGGAGCTGCGCACAATACTCATTTTGAGATCAACCAGAAGTCAGACAGAAACAAGAATCATGCTTGACATCAGTGGAAGCTAGACATCTCAGTAACTTTAAATAGCTGGTCCCATACAACCTTCATTGCTGATGCAGGGAGTTTGAGCCACAAAATAGCATTGGCCGATGATAAATTCTAAGATCTGTGCCTTCAGTGACCTTTTAGAAACCAGATTTTAATCTTGCTGTTTGGACTGGTAGTGCGGGATCTCCCTATCAACAAACTATCAGCATTGAAGCAGGATGGCTGGCAATGGATGGAGCTGCAGAAATTAGATTTCATAGGAGTTTCAGTCTTTATACATACACAGCTGTTGTGAGTGTCACAGTCTTGGCAGGTGCTAAGTACAAGCAGGAGAAAAGGTGAAGGACAGCCATCTTAAATAGCTATTAGACAAGATTTCCAACCTCTGACAACTAAAATGAGTCTCGAGACCTTGGAGATTGCATTTTGACATAGCACTCAGATGCAGAAAACTTTGATAGGGGGAAAAAAGTTTTGCTCATTTTTCATGTACCAGTTCAAATGAATTGTGTGCTGAAAGGAAAAATATAACCCCTGTGTGGCAAAAGCTGACCATTAGAGCAAAGAAGGCACATTTTTGACAGAGTTTATTTTGGTTACTAGGATCTTATTAAAGAATAATCAAGTTCCCGCTGTGCTGTTTATTTAACTTAGGTATTGTTTATTTAATATTACAATGCGAGTACTTTATGTACACTGAAAGATCATTTCTGGGTCCAGATCTGGATTCCTATTTTTCCCTCAAGTAAATTTTATCTCCCAAGCTTTTAGGTAGCTGACACTTATCTCAGTCAAAAGCTTAAAATCTTTTACTTTGTTTAACATGTGCTAAGCACCAAAGCAGCAGTGAAGATACGGTCACTGCTAAATAAAGAAGTCTCTGGAATTCTGATCCAGCATCATTACAAGCACTGTGCTATAGCCCAAGGCAACAGCGAAACACTACTATTTATTATTATTGCTATAATTTGCTTCACGCCAACAGCACATTCAACCCTGTCTAAAGCACAGAAGAAAATGCAATGCTTTCCTCAGAGTAGCTTACACTCTGAATTATATTCAGCAGGCAGGACAGCATAATATTAGAGCCAGACAGTAGTGTCAGAACCTAACTTTGGATGGACACACACATGCAGAGTTATGGTACTGTTGGGATTGCTGTGGCGGGAATGACAGCAAGGAGCACACCTGGTATTTGAACTGGACTCTGTTTTATTTAGAACAGGACCTATCTCCAACACTGCAGAAACACCATATTCAATCTCTGAAACAACACTGTCATGTACACTATCTTTGCCCTTTCCTACGTAGCCATCCAGTACTGTCTTGCATCCATGGGCAGACAAATGGTGACACAGCAGCTTTGGGATGCTTCCTTTCACCCTCTCAGGCTTTATTTAGCTGGCAGAGAAAAGCAGGGAGATAGATTTTGTGAGAAAAACTACAAACTTCTCTACAGCCCAAGATCAGTATTTGGAAATGAGTCAGCTCTTGAGACTGGGATGGACCAGTGTAGCTGCATGAGGGCAAGTGGACTGTGTTGGCTCACACCTGCTGAAGATCAGTTTCGTACAACTTGGTGCGGCAGCATCTGGGAGTGAGCACAGTTACGCTTTTTAAACAAGTACCTTATATGTCTCGTAAAGAACACGCATGCTGGGGGACCTGATCCTGGCCAGCAGCTTTACAAGCCAAAATCCTACAAATTATGCTGCTGACTGACAGGTAACCACCGAGCTGCTGGTGATTAGAGAAACTCCCACCACACAGCAAAGGAGGTGGACTGTGTCACTGCAGCTGCTTGGAGGGTTAATTTTGCACCTTTAGTGCAAGAGGCACTTCTGTACTCCACTTTGAAATTAATTCCACTGCTTTGGACCTCAGTTAATGCCACTGTACACTGAACAGCTTGAAGAAGGAATTGCCGCCACAGCTACCCACACATGGGGAAGAGTAAGGCACAAGGAAGCTGAGTGACCACCCAAGGTCCAACAAATGAGAAACATAGACTCTGGGACTCCTACCTTTCAAACTCTTTCTCCTTCCCACCGTTTCCTCACCTTTGCATCTCTGGTCGTTAAATCACACTGCCTTGCACCCCCATCAAAGGCAAAATACTATGCACAGATGAGTGCTCATTTCAGGACGCTTTGTCCCAAGGATGTAGATGCACTGAAGGGGAAGAAGGGGTGTGAGGACATGCAGATTTTAAAGTATTAAATAGTCACTTTATGCTGCCCTTGTTCCACCTGTCAAGGCATTCAGTCAAGAGGACTCTTGTGCTTTCCTGACTGCATTTCATTTCACATGGAGTCAAAAGATGCTTTTCAGCACTTTGATTCATGGAGTTGCTACTCATCTCATCACCTCTGCTGCAAATCTGACTCAGAGCGTGCCGTTGAAGCGGGAGCTTATATTTGTGTTTTGTGCTCTCTCTTCTTATCCCCCTACTCCATTTTTTCTCCAGTTCAATACAGTCTGCCTTCTTTCCTCCTCAGAAAAGGAGTGAAACTTCAGCCTTCACTCCCAGGGGTGGGGGGGAGCACAAGGACTCATACATTGGAAAAGATTAAAGACAGAAGAAAGGAAACAGAAAGAGACCACATGTTCATGTACTAAATAAAGCAAAATCAATCAGAAGAGAATGAGGAGACAAACAACCTCCAGCTGGCTTTAATCTACATCTTTTCCTTCCAGTTTATTAAATGCTTAAGCATAGATTAATTCCCAGTGGTACCTTCTGCTTTATGCACTGGCTTGATGCTAAAAACTTTACATTAGTATTTTGTATTGGTATAGCACAGGGATTTCAAAATGTTGTAGAAATGTAGGCAATAGTGTTATCTCCGCTTAATAAAGGGAAAGGCTCATACGCCCAGAAAGAGCTGAAAAAACTGTCCAAAATCAAGCCCATTTCTTTTTACTCCCTGTGTTGTCTTCTACCTGCTAACCACCGCTGCTTGTTTCATAGGCAGACATTGGAGTGAATGACAATGCAGCTGCTTTTGCATGCTCTGAAGAGCGCTTGTCTGAGGTGCTGACAAATTTGATCCTGAGCATCTGGAGAGAGATATCTGAGGAAGACCTTCTTTGTTCAACCTGCCTAGAGCTTTTACACCTTAGGTTTCCATCCTCCCATGAGGGGGTATGCTCCCTACCACTCCCTATCCATGAATAGACTTCTGAACTACCTCTCTTGCACTCCACAGTCTTCAGCTACTGTTTGTGTCTCTGTTTGCCATCTCAATGTAATTCACTGCATCCAGCTAAAAAGGACATAGGCAGACGCAAACTGTACCATGCATAACAGACCTGTCACTTGTTAATCACTACTAGTATCCCCGTAATTTTCATCCACACCACAATGACTCCTGTGGGATGTTTTTTTCCTACTTTTACCCCAAACTCCATGCTGCTTTCTTACCTCTCTTTCCCTGGAGGAGCAGTCCTGGGTCTTGGTGCAGTCTGATGAAGCTGATAATTTTAATCAGAGGCGGCTTTTGTAAAAGGCTGTTATTCTGTGGAACCCACGTTGCTTGCTCTGGGCTCAGTTCTTCACCAGTATTTCCCAGGAACTTAGCAGGATTGGGAAGGACCTCAGGGCTCCGAAGGGCATTCCCCCATGGATGGTAAGTACTGGATCAGGCGACCGACATGGGCTAAAGAAGGGTCTTGGAACCAGTGGTAGCTTTTGCCTTTGGTGAGATGATCTCTTCTCACAGCCTCAGTTCGAGAGAAGGAGAGGCAGAGTCTCTCCCACTCCCACTGGCTTTTCTTGCAAGTTGTGCTTCGTAGGCTCTGCTGGGGGGAAAGGGTCTCTGGAGCGACACCTAGTCGTGYGGGGTCGTGGGTGCATCCGGCTGGCCCACCCTGCCTCTACGCCGCCTCAGACCCTATGGGGAAAAATCAACGGGGGCATGGAAGTTGTCTGTGGTGAACCTACGCTTCTGCAGGTCTTGTCTGGCACACCCCCGCCACGAGCTTCTTTTCTTCTGGTCTCAGATTTGCCTTAAAATATTCTCTCTCTAGGACAGAAGGGGCTTTTCTTTACATTTGCCAATTAAGTCTTTCTTCTTCCCTCCCTGCCTTTCTCCCTCTCGCTCTCACAACTACTGGCAAATTGCAGATTTTCCTTCTGTAGGACTCACAGATAATTGGCTCAACTCCTCCCTTGAAGTCAGTGTCAGACACAGGGGAAGGAGGGGTGCTGAGGGGGTGGGATTTTGTGCCTATTGAAAAAATCTTTTCTTTTCTCCTCTAAGCAGAAAGTTCATATGCATTGCAGACTGCACATTCCCCGTCTTCCCACCAGAAACCTGTATGTATGCATGTGTGGGAAACAAGTTAACGTATGTGTACGAGAGACACAGAGACTTCACTTACTTTGCAAGCTGTAAATTCATAAGCTGTTTCTAAAGGCTGTATAATTCCGTGCTGATTTTTTCTGCTAGACAGAAGCAGACTGACTCATTTCCCAAGTAGGGGCTTTCTGTCCATAATTCCTGTAATTCTTTTGCCGTATGGAATACTTTCTCCTGTTCCCTCAACATCGAAGACGTTACGTTAGGATTGCTGGTTGGTTTGATTAAGAAATAAGAATAATGTATAGCTGATGTTCTTTCATTAACATTCAAATAAATGAAAAACTAAACTAGAGCTGGGTAATAAAAATGTAAAAAAAAGGTCAAACTGAAGGTGTGGGGGACTGAGGGTCAGAAAAGAAAAGAAACTAAGAAAAATAGGGTGAATTCAAGGAGTTTGTTCAAACCCAAGTGAAAAATCATGTTTGCAGTTTATTTCACTATTTATTGACTCTAATTTTTTCTCCTTTTTGAGCTGAAGTAATAGTTTAGGTCTACAAGTCTATTTTTAAAGATGTTGAAAAGATTGATTTTGAAAGATTGGAAATTAAGTATTTCAGCATTTCCCACGTAAAACTCTTAATCAGAGGGGAAAAAAAAGAGGAAGAAAACCACTTTGAGATTTTCAAGATATTTTGACAATAAGAAAATGGAAGGGAGGCATGATCTCCCAAATCTGAATATAGTTTCAGGACTCCCACAATTCTCTCTCTTTTTCTTTGAGCAAATTTGCTCTTCGCTGAACACAAAGATTCCTCCAACTACCTTGTCTGTTTCATCTCCAGACCCCCCCAACAATTCCTGCAGCTTTTGAGGAATTCCTGAGGTGCTTTGCTTTTTCTCCTCCTTCTCCTCAGAGCACAAGGAGGTTTCTGTTGTCACCAGTAATGCTTCCCTCCATTGCTCGTGCTCCCGGCGCTGCACAGCAGCCGTCAGCAGCCATTGAGGAGGGTGCCATGGCTGTTGCAGGGCACGGTCTGACATGCCTATGTGTCTCTCTGTGCCGACAGACTTTGAAAGCTACCACACAGGCTACAAGAAGGGTCCTGCTGTAACCATCTGCGAGAAGCAGCAGTTCCCAGTAAGGTCAGGCCTGAGCAGGACCCAGGCTAACACAGAGGCAAACCACCATTGATCGAATTTGGGAAGCAGCAGCTCCTGGCTCTCTCCTAATGCAGACAACTTCAGATTTGGGAAGGAAGAGCATGGCTTGGCACAGCACCATTGAAACACCACTGCCTTCTTCCAAGGGTGGTGAACTGGTAATGGGTCATGACATGAACCCAGCTCTTTTTAGACCATAACACCAGGACTCCTTTGTCATCTACTGAGCCTTTTCTCTTTTTATGGCTCAGACAAATTTTTGAAATAAGATATGATGCTTTCCATTCCTAAGTCATTGGTTCAGATCAAAGCTGGACCAAAAGCTGCCATCTTTGGTGTCTGGTCAACTATTTGTGTAGCTTAGATCCAAACAGAGTGACCAGCACCCTGGTATCACTGCCATGGGAGGAACTGCTGCAAAAATCAGCAAAGTCGTCCTGTAGTGCTACAGAGAATAAACTCTTCTTTCATCCCTATAACTCACATGTCAAGTGTACAAGTTGTCTGCCAAAAAAGAAAGAAGTGTAGTCATCATGACGACCATCTCATCAGCCTGGAATCTCAGCCTACTCAAGCTCTTTTGTAAACCAAATGCAAAATTCTTGCCTAGCTGGCTTCACCAAGACTAAACTCCCAGTCAGCTGTCTTCTCCAGCATTTAAACTAGCCAGTCGAGTTCCTCAAATTGTATCAAAATAAAACAGGAACATACTTGACTAGGCACCTTGGCTTTATTTGATCTCTCAGCAAACAACCAATAAAATAATAAATTGGTTTTTTGAAGTAAGCTTTTGAAAGATGATTGCTAACTATGAGCCTTCAGAGGCTCAAGAGATGCTGTTGTAGCTTTTTGGATTGTTCCGTTTTTGCTTCATTTTTTCTGGTGTGCTCCCAGTTCAGGAGTTGACAAAAAAATGGGCTTTCATGCCTTCCCTCAGGGCTCAGGAGGCCAGAGCTCAAAATTCCCTGCTTTTCCAATGACGTCCTGAGGGGCTCTGGTAGAGAAGTCATGTTAATTCTGTATATCTGCCCTCATCTGAGAAGTAGGGATGGCAGCACCTCTTTGCTTTTAGGGTTATAAAGGGAATAAGAGGATCAGAGAGACAAAGCCACTGCCAAAACAAGAGAAAAAGTTCCCAGTCTCAGCAGTTTCCTCTGGTTAGTCAGAGACCATCAGCCTTTCTTAGAGCTAACAGATATTTACCAATTTAAAAGCCAGGCTTACAATGAATTACTCTCTGGAGACATTTTCCCCTCCTACTGCTCCAGTCTATAAAGAAAGCCTAAATGAGGTTTTTATCTGGCTAAAGCTGCCTCGGAGGATGACAGGCTGTGGCTGCAGAGAACCACCACGGCTACGAAGTGCTGTGCCTGCCTTGCTGGGTGACACTGGCCGTGGCTTGTGGTGCAGTCCTCGAGTCTGGGTGTCCAGTGTGAGAGACAAGAGAAACAGAGCATGTGGCAGATGAATTATGTCAACTGAACAATATGGTTTATATAGGACTAACTGAAAGCAAATAACCTCATTGGTGCAGTGGCTCATCAGCACATATTGCTGTCGTCTCTGAGGCTGGCTGACATGCGGGTCCTGCTGGCTCATCCATGGGGCTGCCTCATCTGTGGAAGGAGCTGCAGATGGTGCAGCTGTGGCTGGTGGACAAGACAGCTGTGCTTATTTTGGCTCTGCCTAGACCGTGGGTGAGCAGAGAGGGAGAACTTGAGAGGGCAAGTCAAGGGAAGGGAAAGAGAAATGTTGCAGGGAGAAGCTGGGTAGAAAGATACACAGAGGAATGGGGAGAGGCAAGGGGAGAAATACTGCTGTGACGTGTTGCACTAACCACCAGGCTCCAAACAGTGGTGAAGACCTAAAATGAAGTGACTTGCTCTATGGTGGGACACACGAGTGAGCAACTGCTCCTCAGACCCACCAGAGGAGATTTCTCCTCTCCAAAGAAAGGCGCAGCTCCCAGGTGGCACACACACTGACCACCCTGGCACCAGGATCTTGGGTAGCGTAGGGTCATGGGCCAGAGGTGTCATTGTCACAAGTAATTTATACCTTCTGCAGCGCCAGGTACTGGCCGCAGATGGAGACGGAGACTGATGTGATGGGCTGATGCAGCAGGACCAATTTGTTTCTCTCCACCTTAAGGCAAATGACAGAAGTGACAATCGCATGCCTGTTCAGCTCTGGTCAGAATTAGTTCAAGACAAAAGATGTTCCAAGGCTTTTGTCTCCTCTTCAAAAGCAAATGCAACAGAGATTAAATATTTAAACCAGCTTTTCTCTCTCTTTTCCCATTAATTTTCATTCCCCTCATTATTCAGTAAAGCAGGCTCATTTTTCCACCCCCTCACCTTCCCTCCCTCCCTCCCACATTCACTTCTTCTCCTTGGTGTCCCTGCCTTCAAGCAACGCTGAAAAGTTAGTGTTCAGGAGTCAGTAAACTGCAGGTACCAAGTCATATTCTGAACAGCAAGTAGATGAACAGCCACAAGTATTACTGCCCCTGCATTACCTGTACCCCCCGGGCATTTAAACTCGGTGAAGGGCTCTCCAGGGGTGTTACAGTGACTGGGAAAATAAGTAATGATCATCAGTTATGAGTGAGAACAGTAATACTTGGGAGAATACGGTTGGAGAAGGCATACATTTGAGAAAATTGCAGTCTGACTTATATTTCTGGTCATGTCACGGAATCTGTGTATGACTGTAATTTCTCAGCATCCCAGGGTGTAAAATGGGCTAATAATATTTACTGAGATCTCTGCAAAATGGAAAAGCACTGCTTTGCTGTGAAAAATATCCAAGTCACCTCTTATTTGCTGCATTTGCTGTGAATAAGTTTTAATTACATTTTTATGAAGTATTTTTGAGAAAAGACTGCATTTCTAGCCCCTCTCCTTTCCTTTTGCCACTGACACAGCATGTTCAGATTTCCTCACGCATGCACCATTTCATTTTCATTCCACTGTTGAAACTTTTTAAAACTTTTCCCACCTTTAAAAAAATTACTAAGAAGCAAAATTAAAGCTTAAAAAAACCCCATTTTTCAAAAAAGCTTCAGTGTAGAACATGGGGAAAAAAATCCCCAAAGTGTACAATTAATTTCTTTACCCTCAGTGAATACCAAGGGGGGTTGGTTTATAGTCTCCCAGGCCCTAATGGAGGAAAAGTGACCCCCACCGCATCCATCCGTGTAGCCTGTGATCCTGCCGGAGCGGAAGGACAAGTCATGCACTCACCTGACAGTGACTACAGAGTGCTGTGTCAGCCTTTTGGGAAGGAGCGGGCATAGGTATACATCACGACTTTCAGTCTCTGTTCAGCATCCCATTTCCCTCGCTGCTCCTGGGCCCTGTGTCCAGACAGATAACTGCACACCTGGGAGGGAGCCAACGCACGTCACTTCTGCTGAATGATGCAGGTAGGAAGGGGTTCATTCAAAAGGCCCCCAAAGCTCTCCTCTGGCTGATGCCATCCCAGCGCTTCCGAAAGAGAGCGAGGGAAATGATCCCTTTTGGGCCATCTCTATAGCTGTCTCCCCACTGCTGTTACTTGGTCATCCTTCTACCGTCTGTTCTGACTCTGTTACCAGTGCTGAAGATTGTCTCTGGAAGATTTTTACCTGCGATGGGAATATGAACAACTAAGGAGAGCAGAGGGGAAAGAGGAGTTGGGAGAAGATGAAGAGGACAGGGGAGGAGAAAAATCTCTGATCAAAAGCACAGTGAAGCTCATTAAATGCAGCTGAAAACAAAGACAAAACAAATGGCCCAGGAACAAGAGGAGATGCATGAAAAATGCATGACACGGAGACTGACAAGCCAGAGCTCTCTGCAACACACATGATGCTGCCTGTGACCAGCTATTCTATTTTGGTCTCCATTAAGAAGTAGCAGTCACAAGTCTGGGTCTGGCCACTATATGTGGGATCAGCTGGGTCCACATAAACACTCCCATTCAGAAGCCCTCCTTGCCTTGCAAGCTGTCGAGTGCAAAAAATTGCTTCTCTGAGGATCTGGTTTCTCACATTCGTTCATACTCCACCAACACCTTCCATCTACATCTGTGCCTCCAGAAAACAGGGAAATTCACCCGTAAAACCTGATGATCTTTACAGGTACGTCTTTCTAGCCAACCCTGCCAACACCGTTGTCTTTTTATGCCTGGGAGACAGGCTTCTTTAAATCCACTGCTGCTCCCTGAAGCCGTGCAGGTGGACTGCGCAGCCTCGAGCTGATCGCTCAGATGATTCCCTTGGTTGTCTTCCTGGAGCCAGAGCCTGAGCACCGAAGCTGTCTACTGCTAGGGGATCTTCTTGGGTTGCCACCCTGAAGCTTCATGGTGGCTCTGGCTCTACATCTGCATGATTCTGTGCAGGTTTTGTTTGGCACTTGGTTTCACTGTGGTTACTTACAAGAACAACAACAGCAACGTGGTGATGATCAGTGTGAATTAGGGCATGGTGTCCTCATACTGGGTTAATTGTTTCTGTGCTCTCCTCTATCTAAAGGACCAGTCCCATGCTAGAACCTGGGCAATTACAGCACTTGTTCTTTTTTTACTGTTCCTTTCATTAAGGAAATAAGGAAGTTTGGGGGATTGAAAAATGCTTCATTCCTTTGATTTGAGGGATATTATACACCTTTATTTGTAATCAAAGGAAGCCAGTGAATGGGAATCATTCCAGAGGGAAGAACAGGTGAGAATGACAGATTGTTCTTTTATATTTCTTTTTGTTCTTGTTCTGTTTCCCCCTCTCAGAGGACTGCAATCATGTACTCAAGAACCAAAGTGAAATCCATTATAATAATAATGGTAATACTATGTACTCTTAGTGTAACTTTTTGCTAATATCTCCACACATTCTGCAAGTATCTAGGAGGCTAGGCTCAGTCCCTCCTGTGGAGCAGGAACATAAATATTTTAGCAGTTTACAAATGGAAAAAACGGATGTGCATACAGGTTTTAAGTGATTAGTCCCAGGTGACTCAGGGTGAGCCTCTCGGGACATAAGCTCCCTTTTCCCACACTCCAAACTAACTGGAAACAGAGCAGCTATCACTAATGAGCTGTTGAGCATGAGTTAATCGGCTCTGTTGAGAGATTGTATAGCTTTTGGCCAGTTCGGAGCATGAGCAGAATGAGTTGTATCTGTCTGCAAAGGGCCACGCAAATAATAGCCTGCAGGCTGCAGGACTGGAAATAGAGTCCTCATCTCCTTGTCCCCAGTCCTGGGCATCAGCTGTGTGGCCGGGAGGTCACACAGCACACAGAGATGTGTGTATAACAAACGCTCGCTGCAGGGTACCAAAACCTTCCAGGGAAGTATAGTTAATGGACACGTCGATAACCTCATCTGTGTCCTTGAAAGGAACCAGAGCACAAAACCGCTTTGGCCCAGTTTTCAGAAGGCAATGTTGCCTGCTACAATCTCTCCAACAATTTACGTCAGGTCCTCAAAATCATGAAACAGACTTAAAAACTGCAAGATTAAAACAAACTAGATAAGAGGAAAGAAGCCCTCAGAATGCTGCAGGGTCAGGTTTTTCTCTGCAGCGGAAATGACTAGCATCTTATTTTTTAACTAAAAAGACAGAGCTCTGACTAAAGCTTCTGTATTTGCATGTATTTACTGACAGGGGCCAAATTTGAATGGGTCCCTTTAGTTAATGTGAAATTGGAGAATTTTCCTGAACCAGCCTGGTTCCTCTGCCTGCAAATCTGTCTGATGGTCTGGAATCGGGAAAATTCAGGTTTTTCAGTGACAGCTACAAGCAGTTCTTGTTTGTTTGGGGCCAGCGGTGCTGCTGCCTGCCTCCTCGGGGGCAAGATTTCAAGGCTGGGGTGATCCACCCTGAGCCTCCGCCCCGACGCCCTGCCCAGCAGAAGCCGTAGGGCAACACCAGCCTTTCGTTGCCACAAGCCTGTTTCCTCCGCTCAGGCCACAGGCACCCCAGTTTTAGCAATGTAAAAAGCTATAGTTCTGACACGAAAGCCTATCAAAGTGGCTTTTACTCTGGTGTAAATGACTAAGCAAGCTGCTGAGTAAAAGGAAATCAGACCTGAGGTGGTTTCTATGTGTTTGTTCTGGCTGAAGGCTCGGTGGACGTAAACGGGAGTATGAATTTACACATTACCTTCTCGATGACTCTGTACGGTCCCAGCCTCCCTCTGTCCGGAGGAGCTTGTTCCTCTTCAGATTATCTCACAATAGTCCAGTTAGCAAGAAAACTTTCCATCTTCAGTGGCAGATGAGACTACCAGATTATTAAAGGCTCCTATTGGCTCTGACCTGTACTTTGCTCCGAAGCAGAGGGCAACTGTCTGTGAAATGAACAGAAGGGTCAAATTTAATTACTGGCAAACTAACCCATCAGGATTCCCACTCCTGGTAGTGCTGGAGTGTAGAGAAAAGGGGCTGTGATTTATGTGGCAGGTTGAACAAAGAAAGGGAAAGGGGTAACCATAAGAATTTGTTCATTGCTGGAAATTACTGCTAATTAGGATAGGATGCAAAAACTCACAGATGCTTCATCTGCCAGCCCCTTCCATGCAGTACAGACCTAAGCCACCTTGCATTTTTGTTCTCTCTCAAGGATTTGACCCTTTTACCGTATACTATAATTCTATATAGTGCCTTTCTCAAGAGAGGGGGAAGGGGAAGAACATAAGGAGTTCAATGTTTTTCACTTTTGCACTTGAAGACAGTTTATGTAAGCACCCGGAAATAGCAATTCCTCCTTCTCAGTGTCTTTGAAAGGCACTTTACGCTATTTTAATGTTATAGAAAGGAAACCAGGCACACAGATTCATGCCGCACTTGCGATTCCTTTGATGAGTGACAGCACAGGCTCAGTGCTGCCAGTGAGGACTGGAAACCAAATTCAGCAGCAAAGGTAAAGCACTTGGGATAATAAAGCAGAAGTGCTGCAAACCAGTCGCTCTGGTGCAGTCCCTCATCAGTGGCACGAGGGCCACGGGTACACACACCTCCTAGAGTCCTTCAGTCTGCTCCACTGATGGAGCAAAGCCTTTGCTGCTGGTGGATTGTTCAGGGGTGGGCTCCCGCTCCTACAGGTGCACATCGTTGTTCAGACGGGGAGATGGACGGGAGGAATTAGGGACGCAAGTTGGCATGGCAACCTCAGGCTCTGCGCTTTCAGGCTTATGCAACCACAAGCACGTTGGGAAGGTGCGAAAGGGCACTTCCCTCCTCTTGCACACACAAAGCCTCATCAACCAACGCTTCGCATCCTTGGTGGTTAAGCAGAAATCAGCAATCTGCCAGAGCTTTGTCTTCCCGCAAAGCTTCCCCCTTGCCTCGCGTTTCCTTCTGGAGGCTTCACAAGCTTTTGGGCAACAGCAGGAACCTCTAAAGCACCCTTCACCTCATCCTTCACCCATCAGAGCATGCCCTGAGAAAGGTTACTGGGTCAGTGTTTTTGCCTGCCACCCGCAGCCACCCAAAGGTTCTTCAGGTGCACAGTGCACCACTAAAAATAGGGTTTATGACCCCCTGACGGCTATGCTGTTGCGCTTGGTGGGTCTCAGCACACCCAGCCTTACAAAACTCTGTGCTCCAGGCCTGCACCATAGAAACACAGTCCTGCAGCTCCAAGGACAAGATGAAGAGGGTGTATGACAGCTTTTTGCTCTCATTGCCAATAGGAAGCATGGAGGTTTTAGGCACTAAGCATTTTCAGGTGAACAGCTAAGCAGCTCTTCCTATAAGCAAAGGGGAGAAGTGAAGAGAAGCCAGGGATTTTGTTTGCAGAATGAATCATCAAAAGGCTCTTCCAGCATATAGCAGTTCATGGGGTTGATTGGAGATCTGCTTTCATCTTGGCTGGTTGCATCCTCAGTTATGAGTTTTTTAGACACCACTAGCAACTGTATCTATCATGCTAGACAAATTTTATTTGAGAATACTGAAAAGGGCAAGTAGAGAATAAATCGCATGTCCTCGCTCTATCTGAGCTAATGTAAACTCTTGCCAGCAGGGAGAGCTTTAAAGTGGACAGATAGGCAGCTTGGTCAGAGGTGCAAAAGGGCACTGCACTGAGCGGAGCATATGGCTGCTCAATAACCAGTGCAAATCCTTGTGGTTTTACGGTAAATCTCCTAACAGCTGATGAGATTCAAGTCCTTGCGGATTTGGATCTGTGTGATGAGAGAAAAAAAAATCTCAGTTTTATTTTTATTTTAAAGCAGAGAAAGCAACGTAAAGACAGCAAGCCAAAGTTTTCATGCATGCAGAGAAAACTCAGTAAGCGTCAGTTGAATTAACCCTACCGATTCAAGGGTTTGGAAGTAAAGGCAGTTTATTCCTATTTTCAGTCGGAAAATAAATATTAAGAACTTGCAAGCCAGTCTCATGATTTGAGAAGAGGTGACTCATGCTTCAAAATGCTTGGTGAGGCAGTATTGACATTGCTACAAACACCTTCAGTGTCCCATTAGCACCTAGTCGGAGGTGCTAGGACTTCCTACATAGCCGCCACATAAGCAAAAAGCCTTGGCTGCCCCGATATTAACGTTTTGATATCCCTCAGTGCCTTGACCTGCCAAACATGCCCTGCTATGTTTCTCAGTGAACCTGGCCAAGCTTCTTTAAGCACGGATCATCAGGGGGATGAGGAGCGTTTGGCTGGGCAACTCTTAGCCAGTTCACTACCTGCTCTGTGTCTGGACAGCTTTTTTCTTTACAGAAATCATCTCTAGCCTGAGTGCAGTTTTCCAGCACTCCAGACACTGAGCTTCGGGGCATTTATTATATGGGTTGCTGGAGCAAAGCGAGCGCATACACATTCTTTTGGGGTACTTCCAGGCACTTCTCATCCTCTGGACAGGAGGGAGCAGGGGAAGGTGACAGAGGGAGTTGGCAAGCTCATCCCAGCTATTCTGAAGGTGGATGTACTTGTGGAAAGGGAACAGGTACACAAGCTGCCTTGAATGTCCTTTAACAGCTCTTCCAGCCCCCTGCCCCAACTCCTGTCTCACGACTGTCCTGTGTGTGGCCCACAGGACTCATGAAAATGAATCTGTAAAGGGAAGGGAGGGTGGGACAGTCACACCTTGTGCCACCACCTCCAGAGGAGAACGCTGCTCCTGCTAGAGCCTGCCCAGAGCAAGCCCAGACTTGCTGAGCTCACAGTTAGGAAGAAGGTTATGGTCTGTTCAACAGCCCCTGGGCGAGCTAACCCTTACATGCAAGCCAGCCTGCACTGAAAGGTCCTCACATTTGGTGGCTTGGGCCTGTAAGCTCCCTTCAGGCTACCTTTTCGATCAAGGTTAACCCAGGTTATGACACTAAGATGAAAATTGCGGGTAGTCATAAGAATGAAATGTCAGATATTGTCACCTCTCCTCAGGTTATTGCCGAAGGAAGCTAAGCAGACCTAAGACTGCAGCGTGTCAGTCCCGACTCCACTGAGATCACACAAAGTCATAAATARCCAAGAATTATGTTACAGCACAGTTTTTAACTCTTGCTTAAGCTTAAGGTTTTGCATTCCCTAACTGTCCTATAGCTGCAGTGCAGAGAGGTCCTGGAATATCACCTGCATCTGCGTGTGGTGACGGAGATGTCCCTCAGCTTTATTCAAACTGTCAGACCTTGCTACCACACACAGACAGCATCCACCTTCCTCACCGACCACTATCTGTCCTGAGGGACAGTCTGACACAGCAGCCCAGAGTTATATAGAGGGGCATTGCCTTTTGAGGCTGTGGCAGAGACCAATGCATAACACAGGCCAAGCTTACATTTATTTTTTTGGCCAGCATACACGGACCGCACAGCCAAGCACAATTTGCTGCCTGCTATTTCTTTCAGGTGTCTCTATAGCCACGGCTGCTTTGCACCAGCAGCAAGCCTAACCCAGCGTGCAGACACGGTTAGGAAGCCAAATCCCAGGTGTTTGAGGGAGTTGTGGGAGACACAGTAGGTGCCTTTCACAGTGCTTCATTGCTGCTGGAGGAAAGTGCCAGCTCTGAGAAGGAAGTCGATAGGGGATAAATTTGAAAATGGGCCGAGTGGCTCTTGGAGGGGGTGCCTTGCTGGGGATGGCAGAGGGACGGCAGAGAGCTGCTCATTGTTCTCCTCCCCGGCGGCCGCCCCCCTCAATCTCTGCTCACGCAGGGATTTACAAGCACTCCATGCCAGCCATTTTCTTGAATTTGGCCTGATTACCAAAGCCGCCCTCAAATGAGAGGACAGCCAAATTCTTTCACATCTCTGCTGCTTTCTGTCATCTGCCATTGTCAGAGAGAGTAAGAGACGATCACGGATACAGTGCCCAAGCACGATGGAGCTGGAGTGAGTGGCTGTGGGGAACAGCTGGCACTCTTGCTGCGAGACCTTTAAGGACCCCTGTAAGACAAGCAGATCCCAATTTGTGGTCAGTGCAGCGCTTGTGCTCTGCAAAACCAACCTTCATGGTCCCTCTTTGGCCAGCAAGATGCAAGCAAGCATGCACTTAACAGAGTCCTGTTAGATAGTGCACCCCAAGCATAGCACTGTACCATTGTAGGCTTCGTCTCCAGTGGGATTTGGGGGTGGGGACGGGGAACATTACAAATACTTCCCCTGCTTTGTGCTCTTCTGCCACTTTCCTGCAGCCAAACTTTCCTCTCACTCTCCAGAGTTGACTCTGGCCAGTCCCAGTCAAAGTTAGGCACTGGTCCACTTGCTGTAAAGCTCTCCCCTTCTCCCAACACTCATTGTACCAGGTTGGGTACTGCAGACAGCAAGCATCAGAAGGAAAACAACCTCGTTAACAGAAATGGATTTTTCTCTCCACACAGATGGGCAGTGAATATTTTTAAACACAGTCTCAACAAGATGTGCTAATTGTAACCCCATGATCCTTTCTCCTAAGCAAGCTAAAGAACAGATGGATATTATTATGAAACTCCAGGGAGATGGATGGCTGCATAGTGAAGTGGACACACTTGGCCCTTCTCCAGTTCTCAGAAAGGACCCCAACAAAGCACTTAATTTCTGAAACCCAGCCTGCAGTCACAAGTAACCCTGAGATATGCACACCAATCCAGGTTCAAAAGCATCAACCGTGGTTGCATCAGCAGCCTAAAGAGAAAAGATATAGGTAGAGAAGACAGTAAGATCAAGTTGTGTAAAATGCTAACTATTGAAAACAGCAAAAAACACAGATGCTCCCTGGGAGGGAGAAATGCAAAGCAACATGGCTAAAGAGACACATGAGAGAAATAGCAGGCAGCAAATTGATCTTGGCTACGCAGGCCATGTATGTCAGCCAGAAAACTAAACACAAGCAGTTTGGCCTGCATTGGTTTCTGTCACAGCCTTGAAAGGCAATACCTACTATTTACATGACTCTGGCCAGCCATCTCTTGGAATAATGAGCCCAAGTGTGGTCCTTTACCAGAAAGATCCTGGGGAATGGTGGAGTGTCCTGTGACTCCTTGCCTGGAGGCCAATTGAGATCGCCCTCTTCTAGAGGGCCACATCTCCCTGTCCTCTCAGTCACACCCTGCCAGAATCCAGCACAGAAATCTACAAAGGGAGAAACCTACTTTTGACATCTCCGTTTTGCCTTATTTAGAGCAGAGACTGAAACAAACCTCTGGAAGCGTGACCTGACCATCACATCCCTGCTGATTGAAGAGTTGAGGACCCCAAGTTCTGCTGGGGCTACTCCTCTTTGAAAAAAATTTGTACTTCTGAAAGTGGGGATGGCCATGACGCTCTCCCATGGACCCTGGAACAATGCCTTTCACTTCTTCTCTCTGGCCTCTTGAGGTGCTCATGTTGATACAATGATGATCTTTGTGATACCTCAGCAAATCAAGGAATTATGCAGCTTTATGTATGAGATACCCATAAAGCCTTTCCTATATGATAGCAGATGAACTCCTTTGTGAAGTGAGTAACTAAAACAAGAGCATCTGCTGCCTCAAATATAGATAATTTTTTCTGCACAAATTAAACTTTTGCCTATAACCATTCCATGAAGTTCTGGGTGCCTGTGAAAAACAGGCAGCAACGTTTGGAAAAGGAAATGCATGGAAGAATGACTCTGAAGAGAGCCTGGAGAAAGAGGTCTCTGTGCTTTATGCTCTTTAAAAGATTTCAGGACCCAAGAGGGAAGAAACTCTCCCTACCCATTTGATGCCTGCTGTGTGCACAGAAGCAGGATTTCATACCTGCTTGGTAAACATACAGGACCATGTCAAAAATCCCCAACTGCATTGACAATTTCTTTGCCTGATGAAAATTACCCTTTGGTTGAAAGAGATAGCAGCTGTATATCTATCCCTCCATAAGTGGTAAGACCTTTGCACATGGGAGATGCCTTAAACAGGGAGATTAATAGAGGATATAACCATAGTCCACAAACACCCCAAGGATGGAGACATCAAGGAAAAGAGAGAACTGTTTGTCATAAGCTTAGGAGCAGAACATTTAGTCCAATGCCATGATAGTCTCTGAATGCTGGGATCTGGCTAGCTTTGGACTAATCACCAGGGGGAGTGGTGAAAGCCGCGTTGCTTTTTGTCGCTTATATAATTCGACTGACTCAGACACTGGGAAGTGCCCTGTAGGGAGCAGTCCTCTTCTGGCAAGGAGTTACCATCTCAGATCCTCTTCCATCTCTAGAACTCTGCAAGAACACGCCATCGCAATGAACACACCATGGCAATGAACACCAGCCTTTCTTACCCCTAAATGACCCAAGCAGCATGCACAGCCCTGCCTTTCATGAACAACCCTGTGACAAGAGTCCCAGGAGTCCTCCCAGGGCAGGCTGCAGCACATCTCAGCCTTCAGACACAGCACTGCAGGGAACTCTCGCAAGCAGAAATCCAGGTCTAGTCTGCTGTTACAAAGACGGTTGGGAGGCAATGTGGATAAATAAATAGGGAATGCACAGCTTAAAATGGGAAGCTGCCCACCTGACTGTTGCAAGAATTTTCTTTGCTTCTAAAAACTGACCCTGGGCAGCTCCCTCCCTGTCCTGAGGTCTGGAGCTATTCTTGTTGGTGTCACTGGATGAATATTGCAGGAGGCTGAGAGGTGATGTATGGTGCTGCCAGACGTGGACAAAGGGGAGCATGCCCTTCTCCCAGTGAAGGGGACAGCAGCATGGTGAGGGTAGGAAGATGTCAATCAACATTTGCCTCCCTTCGGCGAGGCTGGACTCACGCTCTTCCAGCAGCAGGAATGCTAATCATCTGGGTGAGCTGGTTGTTCTGCTGCTTGCAGGCTGATTAATAGCAGTAATTAAAACTGCATTTCTTTATGGGAAACTTGGTGTGGTTGTTGCATCTTAGGAGCTCCAGCATTTTGGAGGCAGAGTTTGGAGTGGGCTCTCTCATCTGGGGGACGCTGGAAAGGCCACACTGGCAAAGAAGTGGGGACAGACAACACCCATGTAGTGCAGACCCTCCCACCATGCAAACTCAATTAGTTTTTTTGCTGTGTTTTGTGTTTTCATGCTGTAGATCAACTAATTTTCTTGGTCCAATTAGAGTTACAGCTGTTAAAGCCTAGAGCATGACTGGCTGATTGGGTTTTGAAGAATGTGACATTTTGCAGCTAAAAGCTTTATCAAGAGTAAGCAGCATTAACCTCTTTTCTTGCTTCCTTTTTTTCCTTTAATGTAAGCGACAGATGTTTGCTCTCTCCAGCCAGATCCCCTGCTCACACCAGGGTCTGGGCAGCCCACAATAAATCTCTGCCTTCCTGTGGCTTTGCAGCCCAGTCTTCCCAGCTCAGCCGGAGAGTGCCCCAGCCTATTACAAGGGAAGGTAGATCCCTCTCATTAAACCATACACCTGATGTGAAACAGTCCCTGTGGAAAAACATGCAAATGGCAGAAACTCTTCTAAATGACATGTCCCAGCGGGCTGGGGCTCCCATTCACCTTAGTAGGAGAGTGACAGCCCTCTCCTGCCCACTCATCCCACCTCCCAGAGTGCATATTGCCACGTATGGATATAACCTTCTCTGCTTCTCTCCTCTCAGTCTTACTCACCTCTCTTCACGCTGCACCTACATATGCATCTATCTGCACATTTACAGGAAACTCTCGGCACAGGGAGCAACTTTGGTGGGCCCCAGATGAGTCTGTCAGCAGCAATTCCTTGTGCATTTTTAGCAACGGTAAAACAGACCAGGGACATTCCCTTACAAAAATCTTCGTTAGACAGCAAAAATGCAGAAACGTTTCCCAGAACCCAGCTGGCTCCCCACTGCTCTCTAAAAAGCAGTGCTATACTCTGAAATTCTTCTAAGCTCRTCAGAAACCTCCACTTCAGAGGGGATGGAGGTGATTGACAGCTGTGACACCGGCTGGAGTCTCAGCACAATAGACTGGTGAATCACCAGTGGGGAAGGTTTGTTTTGGTAAGTTATGTAGTGGGAGAGCTGCAGAGCGGTCTGCTGGAGCTACAGAGGCTAAAAGAGACCATCCATATAGACAGGGATGGCAGAGCTCAGGAGGGTGTTTGGACAAATGTCACYTTAATAAACAGGCGGATCTAACCAAAGCCACCAACGCTGCCAGAATGGCCCCAAGCCCAGCTCCGCCGTGTCTCTGCAAAGGCCACAAGCGCATGGCTGACCGAGCCATGGCCTCTCCAGCTTCTTGAAAGTGAAGTGCTATAGTGCAGAGAAACAGGCATCCTGGTCACAGAGCTAATCCAGGCTGGGCAGGYGACACCTTGTCCGAAGCCTCCCTCCAAGTGATTCATATCTCGCAAAGCTTTTGATTATGGGTCCACTTCCAAAATGGCAACATCCCTTCTCACTCTGCCACCCACTGAAAGGATTTCCTCCTCTCATGCTTCCCAGGTGGATTTTCATTTTGCTGGCAAGCAACAGATAAGTGATAGCAGGCAGCTATCAGTCTACCACTGGGTATGCACCTCCTCATGAACACCATAGGCTTGTGCCTCTTCCACATTTTTTGCCATAATGACCAGCAAGAGGGAACTTCATTACAACCTACTGATAAGTGTCTTTCTTTAGCTGGAGGTGAATCTGGTTTGTGACTCTGCTCCTAGTCCTGGAAACATGTTTAGAGAGATAGGGGATAAAATTGCCCAGCAAGCTCCTCTGAGCTTTCCCCACTCTTTATTAGGGCCTTGAGACAGAGGCTACTCCTTGCCTTAGCTGGTGTGGGCCATGGTACTCCCTAAGCCAAAGGAAGGGCTAGTGGGTCCCCGCAAACAGTATCTTTCTGTAGATACAGGCTCACAGCAAAAGCTTGACTTTTAGAAGGGAAAGGAAATCAAATCCTTCAAAACGTGTCTGCTTTGAAGATTAAATCATATTCAGTTCAGCCTATTTGTATATTTAGCACATTTTCTTGGCACAGATATAGATGCAATTCTCATTTCGTTTACACAGCTGCAAATCCCCATCTGAGTTAAAAGAAGAGGGTAGAGTTAGCCTGTTAATCCACCCTGGAAGAGATATTCAATCTTGTAATTCACAGTTTACAGTAGACCTTAACTGCAAGAGACTACGAGGTTGTCTTTCTACTGTTAGAGTGAGGATGCAGGACTTACAGACAGACTAACGCAGTTTACTTATAGAAGCCAGTTCTGCCCCCATATGTACCCGCGAAGCATCCCAACACATTGTGGGTAATTAGCTGCTCAGTGGTGAAAGACTGCTGTGGTTTCCATTGGGATAACCCATGTCCACAGTCTAAGCCTTATATGGCAGCCTGGCATCACTGTCAGAGCCTGGCTCATGAGCGGTCTGTGCATCGCTACATTTGGCAGTCCAGAAAAAATACAATTCCCTATTCTTCAATAGGAAGAGTTTAAGCAAAAAACTTGTGGGAAGAGGCATATCATGGATACATGGAACCATCAGAGTTGGAGTCAATTTCAGAGGGTGCCCTTTACACTTGCTCAGGGAGAATTTGGAGGTGATTCAAACCTGCCACTAAGAGCCTAGTCCTAAATGGGACATGAGGATGAGGCAGTCTTCCCCAGTTTCCATCTCTTCCTTACTGATAAAGCCTGTTAGATGTAATTTCCTCTCTCTGTATTCATTACTGATAGACCAGACTATTCTTTCAAGACTTTTTTTTACTGAAATATGGCATTTTACTGATGCCATATTTTCTACTCCAGGACCAAAATATGGCATCTCCATATGGTTGCAAAACACATTAGCCAGCCTGAACATGAACATGAATGTAGAGTTAAACATTAAAGATACAGTGAAAATCTGATATATATTTGATAATTCTGGCTTCCTTAAAATGTTTTCCACATGCACAAAACTGTACGTGTTAATATAAATACCTGTGACTTTTATTCCTTCTGATCAAAGCCTGGATCCGGACTCCAGGATCTTCCTGGGAGCCTTCAGGCTCGAGTTTGTTTTTTGACAGATGAAAATAAATACCAGGGGCTGATGGATGGAATAGCTCTGTTCAGTGCTGGCGTAGTTCAGAAAGCTGTGTATGCTTGTGGGGGGAGATGGAACTCGACATATCCCAAACACTGTGAAGCCTGTCAGCTTTGTGCAGAGGGTGCTTAAGCATACAGCTCACTTGGGAGAAGAGTACAGTGGGGGAATTATGGGCTAGTGCAGCATTATGTTGCAGTTACCACCTGGATGGTGGAGTGATGCTCACTCAGCCAGTCTGCACTGGTATAAGCACTGATAGCCATCTGCACTGGTATAAGCACTGATAGCCATCCTGTGCTGGGAACAGACTGAGGCCCTGCCCTAACAGCACCCAAGGCAACATCAGAGGCCGGGGGAGGAGGGGGAAATAAGTTTTTAATACTAAAAGGCATTTCAAGAGACTCCAAGACCTGAACAGGAGAATAGTCTGCTGCTTTGGCTGTGAACTCTGTGTGTTCAACAACCCAGCTGTAGGACAAGGCTGGTGTGATTCTGGGTCAGCTCTCTCCACCCCACAGGACAGGACATCGGAGAGCATGTCAATACTTCCAATAACTTAGCTTCCAGCTTTTCTCTTGAGTCCTGGTCATAGGATCAGCCACACTGCATGTACATTAGCTCAGTCCTGGCCTCTCTTTTGGAATGGCTAAACCAGCTGCTTCTGAGGCAAAAGCTGGGTGTCCTTCTATGGACATTTAGCTCTGCCCTTAAGGCAGCATGGTGGAGTCTGCACCAGACTTGGCTGCCTCAGCCCTATACAGCCCTCCAGTATTGTGTTCCCAGGCACTGCGTGCTCACATGTCCCTTACACTACTTTCCAAGGCATGCAACATATGCACCCAGCATGGAGCTATAAAAAACACTCTGGTGGGCTGCAACACAGCTCTCATAATTGCAGACTCCAAAGCTCAGGGGTGTGGGGGAAGAGTAAACACAAGAGGAGTAATAAATGTCTTCAGTGCACATGGGTGCCCCAGGAGGCTCAAGGACAAACACTATGCAGTGTAGATGCAGCCACTCTCATGTGGGTAGCTCTCAGCAAGACAGAAACAAGTCACACTCTACTGCATGGCCAGGGGATGGAGAGCTCTCTCTGGAGTGGATAACTTCACAGTGTAGCCATAGGTGCCTTCTGCCAAGGGCACCTTTCTGTCTCTTTCTCTGGCCCAGAGCACTGGCTGGTGTGAGCCTTGGGGTGATCCCTGGGCACTCTCCCCAGCAACCACAGCAGTTTTATGCACTTTCCAAATCTGTGGGAACTGCATTTGAGATGATGTCCTCAGCAACTGCTAACCAGTGCTCCCCCAGCATCTGAAACTTGGTGGTGAGACACCATGTAACTTCCATCCAAAGCTTACTTGCCAGAGGAAATTGCAGAGGTGGGGAGTTTCCAAGTCAAACTTCCTCCTTGAGGAGTCTAATAATGCCTATAAAGATATGAAATAGCCTTTGATTAGAACCTCTTAACTGCTACTTATTTCCCTGGATAATTTGGCTGTTTACAGCTTTGCTCATTCTTCTGTACTCTCACTCCGAACCAACTGGAGGTTGTTATTTTGGGGCTGCATTCAAAAACACCCATGTGTGAAGAACATAAGTTGCTTTCGGAACAAAAATAAGTCATGGTTACGTACATGCTTTAAAGTGCAGTCAGTCCCTATCTGCTTCTTGCAGTGGTATTTGAGCACCTTGATCTTTTGCAGTATTTACCCAGCAATTCAGTCAGCAAAGCACCTGAGAAAGATGGGTTGTAGCCATAACTCTCTTTTCAGATGCATATTGGCTAGTTTAGGCACTGTCTCAGTCTATGAGAAAATCAATTGCAAACCCTGATTCTCCCAATGAATTGCTTAGGCATCTAACTCAGAGTGGGCCAGCTGGGCAGCTATCTCCTCCTCTCCTATAGCATCTGCCTGTAGCATCTTCTGCCTCTTTCCCCTTCCCTCTCCCCATGCAAGAGGTGCCGGCTATACCTGGCTGTACCCTCGCCAGCTGCCTTTGCAGCTTGGGGGGAGCAGGGGGACCCTCGCCAGCTGCCTTTGCAGCTTGGGGGGAGCAGGGGGACACAGATGGGATGGGCTGCGGAGGATGCTATTAGCTTTAAAGATCTGGGCTGTTTCCTCTGGGGGTTAAGAAAGGTGAAGAACCAAGGTTTAAAAATAACAGTTGTCAAGAGAGATGAACTGCTTTAAATTTTAAAAACTGGCTGAACTGGCTAATTGCCAGGAGTGAGAGTTTACCAAAGTGGAGGATCACTTTGACAACTGAGATCCCTTTTGCAGCTTAATATATAACATTTTCTCTGCTTTTGTTTCCAGTTTACATCAGTCCAACAGTTAACCCACTCAAAGCTAAGAATCAGAATAGGCATTGAAAAAGGGAAGTTTGTTTTTCTCTTTGAAGCCAGGACTAACAATAAGGCTGAGATCTACTAGTTCTACAGTCCTGATGAGCTCCAAGAGGAAAATCATTTCCATTAGCATGTTTTCTTTGCAGAACAAACCATATGTTTTAATGCAAAATATTTTGATAATTGACTTCTATCCAGCACATGTAATGTCATTTGACTTAGCTAATAATACCAGCTTAAATGTTAGTTTTCTTGATTCTCAGCTGTTTCGTAATCTTTGGCCAAGTTTGTGTTTACATAGATTAGGAATAAAAAAAACCCCCAACTATTTAGAGAATTGTGAATGGCAGTTCCAATATATTAACATGTTTAACCATTTGCACAGGTTATTCTCTTGATTAGCAAAAAGAAATATCTTATTTATTCTTCAGGTTGTAACTAGTTGCAAATCTGACTGTCAAGTAACCAAAAAGAAGAAACTTTTTTTTCCAGAGAAGCAATTTAAAAACAAAAATGCAAAATACCCCCCATGAATAACAATAATAAATTAATCTTTCTTGTTTGCTAGCTTTAATCACAGCTAAATGTGGTGATTTTAAAATCACTTTCATTTCACCCAGCTGCCCTTGTGAGTGGCGACCTGACATTTCTGAGGGGGGCAATCAAATATGATCCTGTTATTTGGTCATCCACCTGTTACAAAGCAGGAGAGACGGGTCCCTGTGCCAAAGCAAGATTGAGTTCCTACGTCCTCTGGCTCAGCCATCTCTAACCTTGTGTGCACCACGCTGTCTTTGTGCTCTGTGAGATCGCGTTCTTGCCAGAGACATTCAGATGTGCTTCATTGCCTGGATCCTGGGGTCTGATTAAAGGAGCGTGCGTGATCTTTATGTGTGGTCCTTTCTTGCTATGCTGAGGAGTTAGTTGTCTCTGTAAGAATCAATCAATAACCTCCCATCCAGCCTTGCTCAGTACGCTCCGGTTCAGTACACTGTGGACTTGAAATACTTTTCCAAGTACAGCAACCTTATGATGCAGTGCTTAATGTTCCTCGATCATGTAGCCAAGTAAGTTAGAAAGATTGATTGTCTTGTCTTTTTGTGTTGCTATAGCTCTGGGCTGAGTGATGGGCGATTCCTGGCTCTCCTGGGTTAGCTTCTCTCTCTCAGCCTCTCCTTGCCAACCTCTCTGCCAGCCTCTTGCTGCCTCCTCCAGCTTTTGCCACTGATGGGTCTGCCTGCACAGTCAGTTCACAGGCTCCTAAGAAGGCTTTGGCTACAAGTCCCCGGGTCTGTCCCAGACATGGAGCTTTTTCAATCTGAGAAAGTCATTGCTGAGTTGACTTCTGCTGTCCCTGAGGGCTTTCTAACCGTGGCTCCTCATCTTAGATGTAAGCAGTGTTTTTTTCTAGCTCCCAGCAAACATGTCTCAGTAGCAGTGCGGACGTGGAGACCCCATGTCCCCTAGGTAAGGATGCTTCCTTAGACCTACCTTGCAGATAGACACAGTGCCCTGGACTGGAGATATACTCTGGGACACTGTTAAGGGGAATTTGAAGGGGAGCATTTACACCTACTCAAGAACTCTCTACTTCTCCCCTCCCACATAGACTGTGGGAGAAAAGGAAAGTGCCCATATTTTAACTAAGAATTGGGCTCAGTTAAGTCAAACCAATATTTTAGGACATATGGTGCAAGCATACATTTGGGTATTGCTGTACCAGAGAAATCAGATCCATGTATGCAGTTTTCTTGGGACATGTCCTTCAGTTCAGCCCTGTCCAGGTGACACCAGTGAGCGAGGGCAAAGCATCCAGGGCTTTGCCACCCTAGGGAAAGCGAGGAGAAGGGGTGGCACCTGCCAGCTGCCACAGCAAGCAGAGGCAGGGAGCCCTGGGAGGCAGGTGTGGGGCAGGGGAGGTCAGCACTTTCCAAGCTTGCAGGAGCACTGGGAGTGAAATGCCCAGGTGGTTGTGAAGTCTTCAGATACCTCAGGAAGGGGAGCTGCAGAAATCCCTCAGGAAGGTGGATAAGTGCTCTCCCAAATTAGTCAGCATCTAAATATAGTGGCTCAACCCTTKCTGAATGACAGGTAATCAGACCTCTACCTTAATGCTGTATTTTATTGTTATGCTGCATTATCAAGAACAATCACCACATATGTGTGATTAATATACCAATACCAACGCAGTGTATTATAATTTTTTTTTTTTTCCCAGAGGCAACAGATATGGGTGTATGTGGTAGGGAAAATATCCTTTAAAGGCAGGCTTCAAACTTTCTTGAAAAATGAATCATCTTGAGAGGGGTCAAAAGATCGCTATAAATATGTTTGTTACGAACTCTAGGAAAACTGCAGTTCACCAGCTTGCTTTTCAAATGGGGATAGTTGTTCTTTCAGTTTCCTGTGTTTGGGGGGGAATTTGGTTTTTTTCAGTCAAAAGGATTCAGGTTTTAGAAATATAATTCTTAAAAATGTGAAAGATCCAGCTGAAAAAAAAAAAGACTAAATGACTCAATGATCACAAGAGCCTCTCCAAGACGTTATCAGATATTCCCAGATTTATAAAATATTTCATGATGTTGCAATAAGAAAGAAACTTTACAAGATTTCTGAGGTTTTTTAATATTTTTTTTCTAGAAAAGTACCTTTTGAAGAACAGCAGCATCTTCTTAGGAACAAAGGCCTGGGAGGACCAATTAACTCCATTGCCTTTTCCATAGAGAAGCACATCGCAATATCCAGTTCACAAGCTCTCCTAGCTCTATTTTAAAAGCGTCACTAGTTTTTGCCTCACTAGTCCTATCAGTGGGGGTTGTTCTAAGGTTAAATGCATTTGTGGAAAACTTTTGCTCATTTGCTGCTTTTTTAACTTCATCCTGTAGCTTTAACAGCTGCTCTCCCAACCTGATATTTTCCTCCTGCTGTGTTTGTCTGGAGCCAGACTCAACAGATAGGCTCTTGCAGTCTCTCCTCCTATGACAGTATTTCCTTAATCTTCCCAAGAAACTCCTTTCTCTGTCTGCTGAATTCACCTTTCCTGAACATGGCTCGACTAGGGTTGAATGCAGCCTGCCAGCCTAGGTTTCATAGCAGCTGATACCAACTGTTCTTCAGATGTTTGAGCATCTGCGGAGCAGTTTTTAATTCCCTGAAAAGGTGCCCACATGTATCCTAGGAAGACATGGACTCAACCCCTGCTCCCTTAGGAATGTCTCTTTCCATGCTTCATTCCAAAAAGCTTTTCATTTCAGAGGTGGAAGCAGAACAGGTAATTAATCCCTGGGATTTACCTTTTCACAGCTGCTGTCATTTCCCTCCCCATTTCTGCCAGGGTAAAGTCTCATTGAGATGAGATTCCTTTAAGACAAAATGTGAATGCTCAGGGGGAGACAGCTTTGGAGGATGCTTGGCTGAAGCAGGTAGAATGCTAGGACCCTGTATTGTATTTTTGGCTCTGACACTGATTTGATATTAAGCATTAGGCAGATCATTTCTTCCCTGTGTCCCCTCCAACCACACGTCCGTTTTGTCTCTTTACCATTTATGGTCCTTGGGGCAATGGCTGTGTATTATAATGCATGGCATAAAGCCTAGCACAGTGCGGCTCGGATTCAGTGACTCCAGTTGCTGCTGTTTTAAATACTAATAATCGCAATTCAACAAAAAAAATGTTTTTGAAGTAGGAATTCTCCTCCCATCCCAGCGGCTGATTGCTCTGACGTTATCAGTGCACAATTCTAGTTTAGCTTTACCATCTCAGCCCAAAGCTGAAATACTGCATCATGGGAGCTCAGGGTTTAAGAATAGCATCTTTCCTATTCACATCAGATCATTCAGCATGTAATCTTTTTATCTCCTGCTGCAATTGCTTCTTGTGGCGAGTCCAACCTTCTATTGCAGCATTATTTGAAGTGATTAGCTGTGACAGATTCTTAAATTCTGACTCCCAAAGTTGATTTTTGGATGTATCGAGCTGCAGTGCTTCATGATACATTTCCCCCCAGATTATGATCAAAAATGGAGCGATGATTGTTGTTTGTTTGAAGTYGAATCTTATTTCCCTGTAGGCATCTGAATAAGGCAGTTTCCTGGAGCTTGATACCTACAGAGGAAACACAAGATTAAGAGCTTAATCAAACTGAGAAACAATGCCTGGCAGGAGCCAAATACCTCTGAGTGTCCTTCTCAGTAGCAGCTTCTGCTTAGAACTGTCTGTAACAAAATTCCTGGTCAGGAATTTTCCAAAGAAGCTTTTTTTTTTAAATGAAACTGAATCTGATCCACTGAAACTGAGGATTTTTTTCAGGAATAGACCATTTGGGATGAAACTGTCCTTGGGGGAGGTTAGTCATTTTTCAGCACCTCACTGTGTATTTTTTGCCATTGTTGAAACTGAAGAGAGAGACTCCCCAGTAGATTTGTATTGGTGCAGGAATAGAAGAAYATTTGCAATTGCAAAACCTTTTAAGGATGGAAAAATACATTTACTATCCAGATTTAGTCTGAAATATATTTCCTATTGAAGAGAGCAGGCAGATTCCCATCTTAAATGAATCACAGACTCTTCTACTGGCCTGTAATGATGTTCTACATCTATGCGGTCTTCTTATCCCAAAGAACTTGCAAATATCTTTACAGCCCATACATATGTGATCCAAAGTCAACAGCAGGTCTTACTACTTACTTCAAAGGCTTTAGATTAATCCTCTCTATATACAGCAGGAATTACTTTAGGAAATTCACATCTGGTATGAAATGTGGCATCTGTTTAACCGCCTGTAGAAAGCTTTATGGTTGGGAGTGAAAAAGAATATTCCAGCCCAAACTGCAATTAAAGTTTACCAGACTGGGATCTGGCCAGGACATGAGCAGTCTGACCACTGCTCTTTGAGAAGGTGCTTTTTGTTTGCAAATGACCATAAATGGTGAGTAGTGTGGGATTTTGTCTGATCAGAATTTAGAAGGTCTTTTGGTACCTGAATTCCAGTCTCCTATTAAAGACATTATTACATTTCTGAGAACAGAAAATTGTACAGTTGCGCCAAGTAGGAGGAAAAGAAATGCCTATTTTTTAAGTAAGAGCTAGGCTAAAACTGGTCACTAACCTGTGCTAGTACTGTGAGTGGAGGGCCAGGAAAAAGGCAAAACATTAAAATAAAATGCCAGGGGTCATATAAAAAAAAGACAAGTTGTTTCTTTAAATGGGAAACAAGAATTGTGATAAATCAATATATATTTCTAACATTTTGAAAGTTATTCTATTCCATCTTTTGGACTGCAAGAGGTGGGAGAAGTCTCTATTCTCATCCAGAATGGCTGATAATTCCTTTTGCAAAGGGCAGGACAAAAGGCTGCACTTTATTTTAATTGTCTGTCTGGCTCTAGCAGGTAGTGAAAGCCACCTAACTGGCAGCCCAGAAGAGTGAAATCTTCCACTTATCCACAAAAAAGCTACAGCTATGATAGCAGTAAGGCAAGCTACTCACCACCAGGAGAGGACCCTGGAGAAAAATACTTAAACCAAGTGAAAAAGCTGTTGTTCATAATCCATTTGATCCATTCAACTCCATCAAAAACAGTATCGGGGGGCTGTGATGTTGGCATCTGGCCATTGCGTTAAGGATCCTCTCCATTTCAGCTCTTTTTATGTACCTCAATCCAAAATCCAGCAGGCAGGAACCACTTCCAGTTGCTAATGACCAAGGCTGGATTTGAATGAGTGGCTGGCAGAGGAAAGTATTACCACTCCCTAATTTCRGTCCTTTTTGTAAGGACTTTCTTGAACCTGTAATCTCTTGCATTATTGAGGGTTTGATTATTACTCTTTTCTAAAGACAAAACTTCGGTTTTAATATGACGATTTTCAGTGAATATCTGTAGTGAGGGAAGAAATATGTCAGAGAGGCTCAGCAGTTTTAGGCAAAGGAAAGATACTAGTAGTTCGGCATCTAGGGCAGCATCAAGGTCCTTGGGCAGTGTTCCCCATCCATTGGGCCAGTATAATCTGATGTGTGTGGTTTCAAGTCCAGTGGCCATCTGTCTCTGGAAAGGTTGTCCTGCACCATGTCCCCAGCCAGGTGCTCTTGCTCCTTCCCTTGTCCTGGCACTGGTGATCCTCTGTCCCCAGAGTGACCAGAGCACAGGGCTAGATCAYAGAAAAAAACCCCAAACTATTAGTTCTCTACTGCTTTTGGTCTCTAACCCAGCATACTGAAGAATCAAATGAGCTCCAGTCCCATCAGGAAGGAGCGGAGGGGAGACGGTAGGTGTTGGTGGAGAGAAAGGTAGAAAGGTAGAAACACCCCTTACAGCATGGTATCCTCAGATGGTACTTGAGAAACATCAGATTRTGACCAGGGAAATGACTGCAAACCCCCTTCTTTCCTAACCTCCTCCCACTCACCATTCTCCTGCTGTAGGAGCTGGAAAATACAGATGGAATAAACAGAACTAATAGATGCATTTCTAATGGATTMATTTTTACTGGATTGTGAATGAAAACCTCTGTGGTGACACAGCATAAGATGTTCTCGGGGCCCTTTCAGAGCAGAAAGCTGGTCCTTGGATTTTAAAAGCTTGTGAAACTGCTCTAAGGTCGTTTCTGTTTGAGAAGTTTAGCTCTAGTGGATCTACAMAATAAGTGGGGGAGAGGCATCTCTTTGTTACTCTGAGGGAAGTGAGACTGTCAAGGAGATGCATGGGCGGAGGAATGGAAAGCACCATGTCAAGATCTTGAGTCAACAACAGAACAACAGACAGTCAGTCTGGGGCCCACAGAAAAGCTATCCAGTCTGCCATTGAAAAAAGGACTTAACACTCAGTGATAACAGCAGTGGCACAGATATCCCAGGATGACARGGAGGAGACATGACCAAGCCAGGTAGAACAGCTTGAAGCCACATACTGTAGCCTGATGGGGAAGGCATGTGTGAAGGACAGCAGAAGTCTTGTGTGAGGATGGGAAGAGGGCCTTGAATATATCTCCTTCATTCACGTGAATGTCCTGGACAGGGGTGTTTGGGTGGAATCAAACCCCTTGTACAGTGTGCTATTGTACRTTAGACCTCTGATCACCCATCCTCCCCCAAAGCCATACATCCCRGAGACCCCTGTGCTCCTTAGCACCCTTGTCCCATCCTCTTCTAACACAAAACCCAGCCCATCCACAAGCCTTTGGCCTTCCCGTGCTAGAGCTCAGTTCAGCTCAGTAGATTAGCAGCAAACTAACCATTTTTATTTTGTGGTTAAGCTAATTTTCTGCCAACTTAGTAAGTCAAATCAGCAAACCAAGGAGTCCAAWGTGTGCCAGAAGTATGCATGACAGGCTACAGGGGGGCATGACTTTCCCCCATCAGCGAAAGGGATTCCCTGGGTCCACTGCATCGCAGTGCTGAGCTTGTGTGCCTGCAGCTGCTGTCATGACAGAAAGTACTTTTGTGAATTTAAGCTAAGATTAGCCCAGGGAATCAGCTAACCTATGCTGCAGCAGTGGTTTTTTTAGAATTAAACTTTTCTACCTTTTTCACCACATCTTTGTACTTTGTTTACAAACACATTGCTCAGATATTTCATTTTAACCTTGACAGGTTTCTATCWGCTTTTTTTTTTTCTTTTGTGGCATCCCCTGCTTGTAAATACAGACTGCAGTACTATTTAATCCTTCTTCGATTCTATATTTCCAAGCAATTGCAGCTAAGGTTGGGGTCTACACTGTCCCCTTCTCCTACTGAGGCGATGGTGTTCTGTGATCACCCTAAGCCAAGAAATCTGGCCGAGTGCTGCTTCCTCCTCCTTAAGAGATCAGCCTTGTATACCATCAACCTCTGCACAGCCTGGCTCCTTGTTCCAGCTGGTGCTTGTGAGAGGCTCCTAACAGTACTTTCCCTACCTGCATGTGAGGCATCATGCAAGCGGGGCAGAACTGCATTTAAATATTTGTAGGATGAGGTGGCAACTGAGTGAAGGTGTTGAGAGTCTTCAGAGTACCATAGCATTGGRGTTTTGTGCTTCCAGCTGCTATTTTGACAGGAGGTTATTTTCATGGATTAAAAGCTAAGGGATTTGCCTGGGGAGGCTAGAACAGAGACTTGACCATGGTGTGGCCATGCTGTGGCCCTCACTGTGGGGTCATTCTTCCTTTCTGAGCATACCTGAGAGCTCTCTATTTACCTGTTTCATTGTTTTCCCTTGAAAAGCATTCATATAATGAAAAATGACCCGTGAGAAACAGGGAACTAAGGGCAGAGTATACASGACATAACCAAAGCCAGAGAGAGATACTGGAGCAATGGCACCATCAGGGATTTAAAGATTTTGAACTCATGTTGAACTGAGAAGRATGCTGTGGATTTACTGGCAGAGGAGACTGCATGAGAGCAACTTGCCATACGTGGTGAGGGATGCTCATTTGGCTGTGCAGCAATGCTGATTTACTCTAGCTGAGGATCTACCCCATTATTACTCTATGCAGAGAAGAAACTACATCTTGCAATAACTCTCTCCAATTAACCCATGAGAGAGAATTTTTTCCCCCTCCTCTCCATAAAAGGTCTTATCTTGCTTGCCCAGAACTCTCAAGCATCCTCCTGTGTAATGTTTGAGGGATTACGTTATGTGATGAGAGACATATCCAGCATATCAGGGAGGACGGTGAAGGGGCTGCAGGGGGAAGCAGCATCCGTGGAGGCTGGTGTACTCCCTGCGGCAGTGCGGTACTACAGTGCCTTTCCCACCCCGACACCATGGACCAGAAGACACCCAGGATATCCATCTCCATCTGGCAAAAGGGGGCTGTAGTGAAGGAGAGAGACAGACTATTATGTCCTGCACACAACACGTGGGATACCTGGCTGCAGCAAAGGAAGGTGAGGCAATTATGAGTTTCACATTTTAATCTCGGGGCTCTGTTTTTCTGCCTCCCTCCACCTCTGCTTGCACAAGTCTGAAGCTTCCAGGCTTCCTTTATCCCTGGATATCTTCTGTATCCTTGAGGAATACTTAAAATATGTGGGCTTCCCCCAGCCCTGTGGGCGAGTGCTCTTTCCCATGGACAAGTCTCTTCTGCTTAAATATCACAGAACAACACAGACATGAAGAGAAACAGATCTTCAGTCGTTTACCGTGGAAGCCAGCCCAACGCGTAAATAATAGGAGGGAGGAGGTCCCCACGGGCCTGGAGGATCCGCTTGGCTCTAACCGCTGCAACATCCCAGTGCTGCATAGCCCCTTCAGACGTTCCCATCCCCGGCCAGCATAGAGGGATGGGCTGCCATAAAAAAGGGAAGAGGGGAAAACTGACTGCCAGCTTTTTAAGATGCCATTTCCTGGAACTCTTTYCTAGATTTTCTGATCTTTGTGTTTTAGCGTGCTCCCGCCCCAGCTTTCCTTTACTGCCTGCAGAGGCATCTCCTGTTGTCCTCCATGGGTCTGCTCTGCTGCGTGCTGTGTGTCTGGCAYGGCTACCTTGCCGCTGGAGGCTGGCCCAGGCCCCGCGCTCTGAAGAAACTCAGCCAGTGTCTGAACACAGAGGCTTCACCTTGAAGAAACRTGGCGTTATCCAAAGGTGGGGTGGATTTGGAGGGTATCGTCTGTGCTTTCAGTGTGGTGTTCGCCTGGCACTGTACAGAGAGCGCAGCATTCTCATCGCCCGCTCCAGGATGTGTCTGGGCAATGGGGGACTTGGCTTCTGCAGCCAGCGTAGGGGTAGGGATGCAAACAGAGCCCGGCTTATTGCAAATGGGGATGAGAGCTCACAGTCTTAAGACTGGCAGGCTAATGGGCACAAATTTGTCTGCCAGCTTTGTCCCCTATCTGCAAAGCATCCCTGAGCCTGTAATTGGGACTTCGCCCTCTCCCCAGTCCCGTTTGGGCCAGCTCAGACAAAGATATATTGCTCAGCTGGCTGAGCTTAACCCTCTGCGCGATCATCTTAATAAACTCTGAGTCTGCTTTAAATCAATTTTGTTGCATTCAGTTCCTTACTGAGCTGGGATGAATTAGTGCGGCTTTACTGTCACCAGAGAATACACTCATGGTTTATTTTGGTTGTTCTAGTTAACTGTCTCTCCGTTTCCCCTCATTTCTTCTCCTGGCACCTTCTGCACTCCAAGTTTTCCTCCCACTTCTTGTTCCCCAAGCAGTGCCCTTGTTGTGACACCCCATTTGCTGAATTTCAGCATTCCCAGTGAGGACAGTGGCCAGGACCCTTAGCAGCTGTGCCCCGGCTCAACCGTCCACATCCCTGCCCCTCACACAGCCCTTGCTGCTGCGGCCCGTGTCTTCTTCTGGCCTCTCACCCCAGCACAACTTGATCATCTGGAAAATTTTTTGACAAACACTAAATGGAACTACTTGCAAAATTGGGTCAAAACCAGCAAATAATTTTGGCTGGAAAAGAAAAAGTGTGAAGTGAAGGAAGAATTTTGAAAATGCCATGCAATATCACTTAGATATGTGAAAAATTAGATGTTTCATTTTGGAAAAGCTTAAATTGCATCAAAGTTTTTCAGAGTGACTTCAGACTTTCAAACAGCATTCCAGACACTGAATTTCAAAACAGTGGTTTTTGATTGAATAGTTGACTAGCACTTTGTTTAAAAAAAAAAAAAGAAAAAGTAAGATTTGCAGAAGATTCACAAGACAACAGTGGAGTGTTTTCTCCTGGCCTGAGCAAGAGGGCTTCAGGATGACCTGAAGCACCATTTTTCAAGTTTTTACATTTTTTTGTTGAGAAAAATATGTGTAAAATTTTCTCCTTCAGTTTCACCCAAACAATCCCCTCTACCTCTCCTCCCTAATGCTGTGAAAAGTCAGTATTTACCCCACTGAAAAGGCACTAAGGAGGACCCTCTTTCACCCAGTCCCAGTTAGGGTCTTGATTTCCACCATTTTAAACAGAATTTTGAGCAGCCTCTTTCACCTTTGGCTACAGGAGCAGCTCCTCGAGAGAGATTGGCTTTGCTAGGTTAACAGTAGCCTTTGCAAATCCACCCAGTAGGCACACTTAGAGTTTACTTATAACGTGAAGAGATTTGAAGTTAAYGTCATGCACTTCTTAATACAGCCAAGCCTAGAGATAACAGCTTTCAGCACATGGTGCCTCATTCAGAGAATGAAGCTGGTGACCCACTCCGTTGCAGTTTAAAATTAAAATGGAAATGAACCTCCCCATTCATCCATCATGACATTCTCACCTTAAAAAAGGTGAGGCCAGCAAGAAAAAAAAATATAATGTATTTTTTAATTCTATTTGCATTATGCTATGAGTTAGTTTTCATGGAAATTCTGAGAAAGCACTTGGGAGAGAGCCCAGAAAAAGAAGAAGGAAAAAAAGGACAAATTTTGTGTGGTTTATGGGGATGTGAAAGAGAAGACTTTGTGATTTGTTTCTGAAGCGAGGTGCCATTTCCTTCAGCCAGGAGCAGTCCTAGCAGCCTCCTGGCATTCCCAGGAGTCAGGTTTTCAACAGGAACCTGCTGCGTGGAGCATGTGCCTGGCCGGCCTTGCCCAAGGACATCCTCGCTCAGAACGAGCCTGCCCAAGCCCCACCAGCAGCGCACGCAGCCGCAGCCACAGCAGCGCAGCCGGGCTGCCCGCGTCCCCGGCCGGTGCCTGCCTGCTGCAGGGTTTGCAGGCTGGGCTCGGCTCGGCTGGGCTCGGCTCGGCCGGGCTCGGCTCGGCTCGGCCGCAGGTATGATTTGTACTAGCCCATCTGCATCCGTTTCTGCTGCATCAGGGATTGCAGCGTGGGCTCATCTTCAGCACACAAAGATGTCAAAAGAAAATGTGACTTCAAAGGCTAGAAAGGTCACTCCCCAAAGCCAGGAGGCTGACTGCAGGATGTGAGTTTGGCTGAGAGCTGCAATGTCCAACCCTGTGAACAATTTGTGGCATTTTTTCCTCCAGCATCTCTTTGGTCTCTCATCAGCACCACTTGCTAATTAGCATGCTTATTGTGGGTTGCTTGCTTCTTTTGAAATGTGCTAAGATACACAGTTCTGGAAAAAGCACACTGATAAAATTGCAACACCTGTAATTATCTGCAGTAATAGCTACAACTTGGGTCCAATGGCAGCAAGCCACACTATCCTATCACATCCTCTGCCTATCAGCAGGCAGGTGTCCTCTGCCTCCCAACGCACCTTCTCTACAACCAAGCTGTAGCACCTGGCCCTCCACAGCAAAAGAGTGCTCATCCCAACCAGGCAACAATGGTGTTTCAACCCCACGCTCTGAAGCATGTCTTTTGCTACGGGAGACTATTGAGTACAGCTGCCAAAAATCACCAGGGAATCCATAAACTCCACAATTAAAATAATTTCACTGCCTTCCTTGTCGTTTCCTTTTTATAGCTAAATCTGCTGTTCTTGTAGGACTTAATCAAGACCCACCCCGTCTTTCTCACCGGCACACGCCTGTCACACACTGCTGAAATCAAATGCGAATGCTGTGAAACCTGGATCACTCTAGGTCTTCTGAAGCAGATCACAAACTTGAGGGCACAGGCATTATGAAGCAGAGAAGCCACTGCTGGAGAGACCAAACATTGTGTTGTAATCAGCACCTGCCTCCTGCCTGATAAGGAGGACACCAGTTTGCAGGTTCTTCCACTTTCTTCCGACCCACGCGTCAGCCCCTGCATCCTCGCTCAGATCACACAGCATCTGCATGATCTGAATCATACAGTCAGGGTCTATTCATTGTCACATGGCTGGAGCAAACCCACGTTTGTCACTTGACATATCTGCAGCTTTACCCAGGACAAGGGAGAGACCGCCACGTTAGGCAGCAGCTGGAAGCTCCTTCTCCTGAGGCTCTCATGGGACATGGGGACCTGAGGAAGCTGATCAGGCCTCCAGGCAACTCTGTACCAATGAGTGCACAAGCCACACCAGCACGAACCAAGTGTCCTCAAAAAAGCTTTATCTCAAGCCCACACAGAAGAGGAACAGGACAGCTGACCACAAAGAGCAAAACGCCTGTTTTCCACCTTTGAGATGGGAAGCAATGCTGTCCGATCAGTCTAGAAAAAGGACCTCCATCTTTACCTTAAAAGAGTAGCCAGCCTGCCTGCGCACCCCTGCAAGTGTACCCCTAAACCCACTCTGCTCCTTTAGCTGGATCCCAGCTGCAGTGTTAGCTGGGGTTTAGGCTCTCAAGCAGATTCTTGTCATCTGTGCCCTATCTTCTCACTGATTTTAAAATATCTATATGCCCCATTACTCTTTGTTAGTGCAGCTTTCTGTGACCCCAGGGAGCAGTTGCGGCATGGTGATGAATTGCACAGCTCAGGCCACACGTCATGGTGTGGCGAAAGCGTGAGATGGGGGAGAAGGAGAGGCGGGAGTCTAACGCTTAGGATTTGCAGGTGCCCACCCGTGAAACACAGTGACCTGGAAAGGGATGGCGAGATTTCTTCATCACCCCTGAGCTAACATCTGCGCCTCTGGGCTTGCCTTGCTCACGTCTGAATCACCCCGTGGTGATTGCTTGCATTCCCCTTCCTGCTCTGTGCCAGTTTCTCACCTGGTCGCGGGAGCAAGTGAAGGTGTCACCCTGAGTGGTTGCACACCAGTGACCCCGTACGACACCTCTGCTGCTGCAGCATCATTGCTAACGCTGATGCAGTCTTCATCTTACAGGCGCATGACCGTGAGGGCCGGAGGCAGGGCGTTTCCGTCAGAGGGTGGCATAGTCTCTCTGCTCACCAGGGCCAGCCAGCACGTCAGAGAGAGGAGAGGCGACGGTGAGAGGCAGAGGCATATGAAGGGAAGCTCCTCGCTGCATGGAGTAGGACAGGAGGCTCGGATGGTGGTGGACCACACCGTACACCTCTCTCTTGAGTTTGAAGCCATGTGGCAGCAGATACTCTGCAGGACCTGGGAGACCCTGGTCTCAAAGAAGCAAGAGGGGCCAAGGAGGTGGTTGGAGTTCCCTTGGCCCTGCAGCTCATGGGGCTGGGGCTGAGCCGGGGACCCTGGCTGGGACCTGCTGCCTCTCTTTGACAGCTCCCCACCACTGCCCTCAGTCCTGCTGGACACCAGTCCAAACCTCAATGCTGGGTCTTTGACCACAGTGTAATATCCATCCTTTCAGCCAAAAGCATTTTGGAACATGTATGTTTAAGCACCTGGCTAAAACCAGCTCAGGAAAGGACATCATGATGTCACCTGTCCTCTTAACATAATTATATATATGCTGTGCATACATGCAATGGCCCAAACTCACTCAGATTCACCAAAATAAACAGAGACAGTAGACAGTTGACAGCTGTTTCTGCAGATGGCGTAACTAAATTTTATTATTCTTTCATGTTTGACTTCAATAGAGAAATGTGATTTAATTGCACCAGTATTTGCAAGGCAGCTTTGATTCATTTTATAAAATAAGCAGAGTAAAATTCCTYCACCTAAATTATATGTGTAGATTACTTTTGATTCTTCATCTCTATTTCTCCTCAATTGCTTGTTCCCTTCTTTCTTTCTCCTCTCACGTTGGCTTAAAATGTATTTTTCCTTTGTTCCCTGTATTTCTCCCTCCCTCCCTTCCTCTCTTCCTCCCTCTTTTTTTCTTTCTTTCTTTAGTTCATTGAAATAAAATAAAAAAAAAAGGTGGATTTTTTTTTTCTTTCATCTGGCTGTCCTAAGGAAATGAAACATGAGACAATGCTGTCTGGCCATCAGTCTCCCTAGTTTCTACAGTGAAAGTCACAAAGATAACAAATTCTTACAAGCTGCATGAAAATCAATGACCAAGTGAAGATATCGAAGCTAGGAACTTGCTGAGGGAAAGGCCACAGTCTACATTTAGCAGTTATTTTTCCAGTTTGGTATGCTGTCAAGCCAAACTGCAAATGAATATCAACCAGATGATCTCTGTCTGTGTTGTTTGGGCTCTGAGTGGAAATAGAGACAGGGACAGTGGGTACAAATTCATAGGAACTCATATCACATTCTTTCTGCTGTTCATTGGACAACTTGCTTTCTAAATTTCATAGAAGACATTTTAGTAAAGTAAAAATAAACAAAACCCCTACATAATCTGGTTTATGAAAAAAAAAAAAAAAGCTAACACTGAGAAAGGGAAAACACAGGAATGAAAGAACATAGAGAAAAAGATTTTGCGACTAAATGCTGGCTCAGAAATGTGAACAAAGAAACTGTTTCCTGCTGTTTCATTCCTGTTTTGTCCAAGGAAAGAGGGTTTCGTGTACCTTCTTTGTAAATAAAGCAGGGCTGCAGTAAGGAAATACAGGGCTCCATTATTAGCTTTTTTCTCCTAAATGAAACAGTCCACAGGACGTTTAAAATTGGCTAACCATGCAAGTCAAAAAGGGATAATAGCTTTGTGAAGTGAACCAAAATGATCCCGACATTGCACAGACCTGGCGTATGTGCATTATCTTAACGCTCCACTTCTGTTTATTTTATACATGTTGTTGCGTCAGGGCTCTGACAAGGCTGGAGCTGAGTTTCCATTCCCCTGGAAACACTTAACCCTCCCAAGACTGACAGCCTTGTTCAAATGAACAGAGATGACCCTAAACATCCTCCCGTCCTCTTGACCTTTCCCCATGCCTGCTGTCTCCCCCCACCTCGCACTACAACTTCTAAGCTCTCCTGTCCTCCCATGGCATCCAAACTGCAGTACTGATGGCTCCAGAGCATTAAACTGGGGTCTGGGAAATTCCCAATTGTACTTTGAACTGTGAAATGTTAACAGCTGAGAAACTTTGGGTTCATCGTCTTTCCCTTTTGATTTTGAACTTCCAAGGTATGTTGGTCTTTTTTGTCAGATTTGTCTCTCCTAACATAAGAAGTCTGCTTTTTTTTTTTTTTTTCTTTTTTTTTTTAGTTGAAGTTAAGATGGTTATCTAGCTCATGGTTTCTGGGGTCTGGGTTTTAGAAAAGCAGCATCCCAGATCACAGATAAAGATTGTGATAAAGATTGAGTAGTACTGGCATCTGCTTTAGTACACTTACTCTGATATTTCTGCTCTTGTCTTGCTGTCTTCCCTAGTTGTCAAAGAGCTTTCCTGACTCCCAGCATGGGGTTCTTTACCCTCATTGTGATGAAGAGGATTTCTGATGCCAAGAAAGAAAATCATATGGATTGAGTGCATCATGACTCAGTCCAAAAAGGAGTCACAGGCTGCTTTGCTTTCCAAGTTGTCTCAATAACCTTACCCAAATTTCCAGCTCTGAAATGCTGATATCCCCATTTCTCAGATTTCAGATGTCCTTTGCCTGGTCGATGCACTGGACACTGTCCATTGACTTAAGCATTAAGGAAGTTTCCTTTATTGAATTATATTTTCATTCTGTCTCTATCATTCCCCATCCCACACCCCCTCAGGATTTTGTAACCTCCATGCTCTATTTTGACTAGTGATGTCAGAGACAGAGCAGTTACCATGGAGAAGAAGGGGACAGACTCCACTGAGACGGACACAAACATAGCCTAAATCTACAGCAAACTTGTGATTCATCAACCAAATTGCGTGTCATCATTAGTGGCTTGCAAAAGGGGTCATCAATAATTTTTCATTTTAATGTATGTGGTGGTGGTGAAGTTTATGAAAAACTTCGTGAAAGCCTGGCTAATGTTTACATCAGAAGAAGCCACAACACATGTTATTAATGAATAAGTGGAACAATATCAGGCACCATCTCAAGAATGGTTACAAGAACATGGCTATAGAAACCAAGCTAGGGGGCCGGAGCTTTTCACTGAAAGCAAACACAATTACTCATTGCATACTAGGATCAATGTTGCAATGATGCACAGATAATGCAAGGAGCTCCTTAAATGGTGAGTAGAGAGCAAACCCAATGGCACTAGGTGTATAAAGCACATCTCCATGAGGATGCACGGATGCGTTTCAAAATATTTCTGCTTTTCTTTCTGTTGTTTTGTTAATTTTTAAGCTTTGGTTTACTTTTTAAATTTTGCTTGTTATGTGAAACATTTCACTCCTGCATAACCCTCTCTTCTCAACAGCTGTTTAAACTTCTGCTTCCCTCACTCTAGGAACATTTTCATAAGGTGAAAGCTCCACAGTAGCCTTTGCTTGCGTGAAGGGATAAGCTCGGTACCAGGCAAGGCTGTAGGAACATCATTTGGCTCCAGAACACTGTGACATCCTATGTATTCACTGGCCAAATAAATGTTTAAGATCACTGGAAAATCCTATATGCTACCTGCATTTGGGAAAAGCAGTTCAGAAACACCAAGAAACCCTTTTTTGGTCATAGAATTCAGCACTGTGCTGCTCTGCAAAAAATAACTTTGCATGTTATTTCTTAGGAATAGGAAATATTCTCATCTTATAAATAATAATAACAGAGTTCAGAGTGATTTGGTTTCTCTGTTTCCTTTATGGCTGGGAGGTTTTTTGCTCATCACCAGGCTGCTGGGAGTATTTCTCTCTCTAACAATAAAGATACTAAGCTGAAACACCGAATTCAGCTCACAATCTGACACATACAGAACTGCATCCAGTTCACTCTCCTATAATTTTACAATGTTTTAAAAACTGTCAAGTGTAAAAATGTAGTTAAAATGACAGCAGTAAGAACTGCCTGAATCTTGGCAAAAAATGCTCATTATTGCACAGTGGAATTCCTTGCCGAGGTGTTGTGGTAGCTGTAACTGGGTTCTCCAGTGATTATTAAACATAGTCACTCAGAAGCATCCCTCAGCTCAGGAATTCCTGTAACCAATGATTTTTGGAAGCGTTCTCCTGAGGCAAGACCACTCAAGATCTACCCTGCATGCTGTACTCTTCCTTATGCATGCAAAACTGTCTGTCGGAAGAGGCAAAAAAAATCTGTCTCTCGGGTTTGCACCACCATGGCTGTTTTTACCTTACGTTCACCGCAGCTCCTCTGATATGAATCACATGAACCTACTTTGGAAATCGTGACTCTTGTTTCTGTCACCACATTGGATGCGCAGAGAGAGAAGCATGGGTCTGTGAACAGGTGTCCTTTTCATCTTGCAGCTCACTGCTGTGAATGCGACTGCTCTTTAACAGCTGTAGTTGTAATTGTAGTCATGCCTTCAGGATCCCGGATCCCGGAGAGCACTCTGCTAGGAATACGGCTGTGCTGAGACTGGGAGCAGCGCTGTTCCTACAGCCAGAACAAACACAACGCACCAGCGAGAAGGGCTGAGAACCGCTGTCTGGAGGCTGCTATAGCACCAGCACTAATCTTCAGAATATTTTTTAAACAGTCTGACTCCATTTAATAGTCAATACCAGCATCTTTTTAAATCTTTGAGATTTATATTTGAGAACATTCATTTACAGGGTCAGTTGTGATGGTAACCATTCCTCTGTTAAATCCAGGTTTTCTGCAGTGCGGTAACACTACCCTTTTCCCTAAAGGTCCTGACTTCTCTCACCTGGAGTTGTTCTCTGCCATGAAACAGGTTGAGCTGCTCAGGCAAGAAAGGGGTACAGTATCCTTCAGAAACACATCCCACCCTGCTAGGGTAGGGGAAGAAAAAAACTATTAATGAAATAATGAAAGACTCCCAATTGTGCTGCAGTGCAAAGGAATACCTTGTTCTTTTTGAGATCCATGTGGGAAGCATAAAATGAATTAGTTTGCTTTATGGATTTTTAACTCTGAAGTCAAACAACCCCATGTGTAACAAATCTGTGGAATGGGGGATCCTGTCACAAATCTGCAGTTCATAGAGAAGAAGAAATATCTTATTTAAATCTTATTAAATCTCTTATTTCCCTATTTATTTCCTTTCCTGACCCCCCATCTCCCAGCTAAGGGAGCACTCCTGCAGAGAGCTTTTCATTAAGCAAAGACCATTTGTTTGATAACTGGAACTCGGGGAAGCAGGAGCAAACATTCCCCGTGAAGCACCAATGTAAATTTATTTAAGGATGGGAGTTTGTAATGACCAAACCACATCTTGTACTCAAGGGCCACTTACATAACCAGACTGAGAGTGCCCAGAGACTGTCTGGGAGCTGTTTTTATAAGAAGAAATGTTTTGTTCTGTTATCTGTGCTGTCCCAGGAAGACTCTACTGAGAGGATGTTGTTACCAAAGGGTGTCCTAAGTGAGTACTCGTGGAATAACCCTCTGGGCAAACTGAGAGAGACCTGGGACACGGCATGGCAAAACACTGTTGTGGAAAGCCATCTGACTTTTCCTTTAACATGTTTAGAGATGACCTGTTTTCTTCCTTCCAAGATGGATAGCCATCTTCACCAATTTTCGTTCCTGGCTTTGGTGAAAAATGTAGTATTGAAAATTAAAATGGGATTTTTTTTCTTCTGAAATCCCAACATTTTGCTTTTCTCTATGACAAAGCAAACATTAGGAACGTGAAGGTTTAAAAAAAGAAAAAACCCTAATTTTTTTATTTAACTGAAATTTTTCATTTGCTGACCAGGTTTGCCTACCRATGATGCAAAGACCTTTGCCTGTGCCCCCTCCATCCCACTTCTGCTAAAATCCACCCTCCTCAGGGTTAGACGTCACTGGCTGAAGGCTCTCAGGGCAATGGTTCCCAGGACGATAGATTAATGGTTGCCTCAAAACAAATCATCTGAAAGTGGCCACTGCTGTGTGTCACAGCCTACACGCTCACCACAAATTGATTCTGGCAAATCAAGTATGACCAACCTTTTTCCGAGTCATTTATTTTAGTATACCTGTCATTGCTTGTTCCACTCTGCTGTACTCCAGGTCCGTCCTGATGGCCTTAGGACTTAGAGATAATGCCTCCCTCCTCCTTTCTGATTTCAGGTGTTCCTGGGTGTTAACTTAATCAACACGCTTGCGTCTCTTTCTGCTGTGTTCTGCACATTCCGCGGGAAACAGGAGCTATGCTGCCACCGCCTCTGCACAGCAATAGTGCTTTCGGTCTTGGGGCTGGGTGCAAGCTGGTCCCAAGAGGAGGTGCTGGCCCTCCTCTCTTTAGGGATGAGAGCTCTGTTGAAGAAACAGTTGCTGGAAAACCCATTTTACCATTGCATTTCTCACTGACTGTTAGCAAATGATCACACGTGAAGCCCAGATCAGTGCAGGGCCAAACTAGATGATGGGATGCACACAAGAAGCAGGAGTGCAACCCTGGCTCTCCTGGGGCCCAGGAAAGGCCCTGCCCTGCTTGCAAGGAGCTGGGTTGTATCTAGTCCTACTACCTCAGGGATATCACAGCCTGCCTTGCTGGAGCACACATAGCTTTTAGGTGGAGAGCAAATGTCCAGAAGGAGCCCATATCTCCTGGTAACCAATGTCCTTGTGTTTAAGGACTAGAGGTCCCTTTGCTGTAGAGGAGACCAGGGAGAAAGCATGCTGTTCAATGGCAGGGTGTGCTTATCTTGGTGCATGCTGGCACTTTTTCAAACTTGGCCAAGTGTGTGGCTGGCCAACAGCTGGCATGTGTTTACAGTGAGCATGCAGCAACATTTTTTGTAGTGGTTGTAAGCTGTGTTTGGCCCCAATCCAACCCTGCTCACTGCTGCTCTGTCACTGCTCGTGTCTCCTGGGTTTTCTTCCCCAGCCAGGCCACCAAGCCCCATCAGCTACCTCCTGCTGCGCCAAGGTGGTCTGTGACCCATAGCTCCAAAGCTGGCTGCCTCCATTGGCCTTGTGTCCTGCTGTCACTCCTAGGACTGCTGGACTGTCCACTGCTGGGACAATCCTACAGCAGCATAGGTGTAAGTAGCCCAGTGGCACACACTAACGACCCCTGCCTTGGTCTGCTGGACCTGTCTCAGCCCCGATCGAGAACCTGCACCAGCTGCAGAGTCCCTGGTCCCTCCCTAAGCACCTCCTTTCTGACCCCCTTTCTCCAGCCTCACTGGCATCATCTCCTCTGCTTCCCCCCACAACAACCCCACTCTTGTCCCCTTAGCTACTGTCTTTTCCTCTGGCATCTCTGCGATGTCCCTTCCCTGATATTCCTCCTTGATGTAGGTTCCCCATGACCTTTCTCGTATTTCCTTCTGCGTAATATCTGTGGCAACCACTAGCACCAAACACATAATCTCTCCTCCCTCATTGGCCCATCCTCCTTTCTGGCACTGTCAGCGATGCCCTCTGTCCCACAGGTGCCAAAATTCGGTCTGACCTTCAGCTCCCTCTTCCCTCTTCTCCTTCCCTGGCTTAATAATTAATTCCTGCAGTTTCAGTTCAGGGGTGGCAGGAGCCTATGGACTGATCCAGCCCTGGGACTGGGGCTGGTTCTGCACATCTGTACACACACTATAAACAGAGGTTTGTGCCAGCTGCTGAGAACAGAAGGCAGGGATTCATTCAGCCACAAGCCCCTTTTTAAAAAAAAATAAAGTATCTATGTTGAGGAATTGCAGCCATTTTCCTATTTTGGGATGTGGGAAATTGCAAGTCTCCCTGATTATTTATGCCGGTAGTGTTTTTAGCTGGCAGTTCTCAGGGGTCTTTGGGAACAAGGAGCTAGTTTCCTTCAGCTGCAGGGCATGGTGATTTACAACTTACAGATGAGTGCACGCATGCACACACACACAAACTCTTGCACATATCAAAAGCGGCAAAGCCCAAGCAATGCACCAAAACTGCAGGCAACCGCATAGTCACACAACACTTCCTACCTGCAGAAACCTTACTTACAGGTCCTGTGAGGAACTCTCAGAGGTAACAGCATGTGGCCATCTTCACCATCCTTGAAAAATCCATGTCACCAGGCTCTGTCCTGCAAGGCAGACTCTGCCACTGCTGATCAGGTCCCTTCTGGGCAGAGTGAGTCAACTCTGAGCAATAAAGTATTAGCAAAGCAACCACCACGGATCCACTGGGACTTCTCTAGGAAACCATTTCTTCTTCATTCCCACCAATCCAGCTTTACTCATCCCTACCAATACAAACTACAACCCCAGGAAAAACACTATCATAACATGAAACTGACCTTCACTCCTTATCTGAACACCCTACACAGATCCCACTCCCTGAAAGCCTCCATGGCTGGGGCATGGTGACCAGCTCAGGCTGGGGTACACACCACCTACTTTCAATGCCCTGCCCCTCATGTGGTGATTGCGATACCCTTATACCACGTACGCAGTCAAAAGACAGACCTGTTCCACGTAAAATAACAAAACGCAGTGGGCAGGATCACAGGCAGGGTGATACTTTAACTTCGGTAAATTATGCTTGCCAGAAATAGGCTTTTCCTTTTTGCTTCTGTAGATTGAGAAGAGGTTTCTGTCCCTCTAAGTCTATAAAGTATGGGTCTCAGAAATATATTTACCCTCATGGCACAAAATAAACCTTCTGAATAGGATTGCTGTAGGCTTGAGCTCAAGTGAGTGCTCTTCTGGTAAACTGGAACAATCCCAAATGTACCGATGATTATGGATTTTATATTGTGTAATTGTGGAATTAGTCTCCAGGAAAACTGCCATGGACATCAGATGAGCTCAGATCAAGGGCTCCATTTCAGGTAAATATTTGAAGTGACCTCACATCCTTTCCATTTCTTCTCACACCCTTCCCCAGATCCCATCTTCATCTGCCCAGTAAGTACCATTCCTTTCCATCCATCAGTATGGCTCTGTACAAACAGTAGATAAGAACCAGAAATTAGGCAGAGTGGCAGAGGGCACTCCCATGAGGGACGAAGCTCATAGCCCTGCAGTCCCAAATAGCATGGGGAGGGCACTGCTGCAAAGAGGAACCTGGCACAGGACCGGTCCTCTCCCTTGAATCTGCTGCAGACGTTGAGGTCAAAAGAAGAAAAGGCAGGTGTGGGGGCCAGAGGCTGGGGAGTTGGGGCTGAGTAGAGTGTGTCCTTATGAAACAGTCAGCATTTCTCTGCTTGCCTCCTCGGAGCCAGCTGCGTGTTTTGTCTAAAGCCAATCTCTCATTTGAGCTACTTGAGAACAAGCACTGAGGAGCCCCTATTGTAAACGCCACACAAAAACACAAAGGAGAGAGCCCAGAGTAAAAAATATTTCCATAATAAAACTGTCAAGGGGAAATGAGAGACTAGAAACCTTTGCAACGCCAAGTAATTAAGTTAAGAACAGTGACGCCTTCTCCAAAGGGCTTGAGATAAACCGTCTCCTTAATACTCTAATTGGAGAGGAGCAGTTTGGGATGAGATGTACATGCGGACCAGGGGAGTAGGTGACCCAGGGAAGAGAGCCCAGGAGCTGCAGGGGTTGGGTACGAGGCTTGAGCTCCTGCCAAGGAGCACAGAAATCCCCACTCCCCTGTGGGCTTCCTGATGCTCCTTTTACAGTCTCTCCAAATTCGGTCACTCCCACACAGCCTACAAGTAACAGCAGCCAACACTGGACCACCCAGGGCAACAGGGAGGAGGCTAACGAAGATGAAGCAGAACCACAGATGATATGATGCAAGGGTGTATTGGGCAATAGAAACATACACTCCAGTGGACAAGGGAAAACAAAAGGTCTTCACGGATGATGGTGGAATGTGATTTCTGAGCTGTGGCCCAGCCTAGGGCGGGAAGTCCTCACGGCACGGTGCTCTGTGCATGTACCCAGCCCAGGCTGGCACATGGGGGTCCATCACTGGCCTCCCTGCACCCACAGCACGGTGGGTCCTCAGCTGAGGTGTTTTCCTGCCAACAGAGGAGGGTTGACTCTACCAAAGGCATTGGTTGGCTCTGCCCGGCTGAGAGGACTGTCCCCGTGCTCAGCTTTAGGTAAGGGTTCTCCAGCAAGGAAGTAAATGTGGTGTCAGGGCCCCAGATTATTTCTCAGTTAAATACTGAGGATCCCCCTCCTCCTGTGAGCCGTTTGGGATTTAATCTTCTCAAGACTGGACCAGTGGCTGTTTTCCTTCTGCATCTCACAGCCCTTTTCCTACCCACACTGCTTTTACCAGAGGACTGGCTGCCTGAGACAGTGAAGACTAACAGCAACAGATCACTGAAATCCAGTTTCCCTCTCTCCTTCTGCTCTTCCCAGCTTCTCAGGCCACAGGGAGACCTACCAAGTAGACGCCTGTCATGGTTTAACCCCAGCCGGCAACTAAGCACCACACAGCCACTCGCTCACTCCTCCCTGGTGGGATGGGGGAGAGAATTGGAAGGGTAAAAGTGAGAAAACTCGTGAGTTGAGATAAAGACAGCTTAATAGGTAAGGTAAAAGCCACGCACACAAGCAAAGCAAAACAAGGAAATCATTCACTGCTTCCTATCAACAAGCAGGTGTTCAGCCATCTCCAGAAAAGCAGGGTGTCATGGTTTAACCCCAGCCAGCAACTAAACACCACATAGCTGCTCGCTCACCACCCCCACCATCCCCCCCCACTCCGGTAGGACGGGGGAGAGAATCGGGAGGGCACAAGTAGGAAAACTCATGGGTTGAGACAAAAACAGTTTAATAATTGAAATAAAACAAAGTAGAACAGTAATAATAACAATGATAACAACAAACAATAATAGAATATACAAAGCAGGCGATGCACAATGCAACTGCTCACCACCCGCCGACTGACGCCCTGCATGTCCCAAACCGCGAGAGCCCCGTCTTTTCCCAGACCACGCCTCCTAATTATATACTGAGCATGACATCACATGGTATGGAATACCCCATTGGCCAGCTGGGTCAGCCGCCCTGGCTATGCTCCCCTCATCAGCTTCCCCTGCACCTGGCAGAGCATGGGAAGCTGAAAAATCTCCAGTGCAAGTGCCACTCGGCAACAACCAAAACATCAATGGGCCATCAACGTTCCTCTCATACCAAACCCAAAACATAGGCCCCTCCCCCCAGCTACTGGGAAGAAAGTTAACTCTGTCCCAGCTGGAACCAAGACACAGGGCTCCATCATGCATAATGGTTACTTGGGAAGACAAAACGCCATCACTCCGAACATCTCCCCCTTCCTCCTTCTTCCCCCAGCTTTATATGGTGAGCATGATGCCATATGGTATGGCCAGTTGGGTTAGCTGTCCTGGCTATGCTCCCTTCCAACTTCTTGTGCACCCCCAGCCTACTCGCTGGTGGAGTGGGGTGAGAAGCAGAAAAGGCCTTGACCCTGTGTAAGCACTGCTCAACAATAATGAAAACATCCCTGTGTTATCAACACTGTTTTCAGCACAAATCCAAAACCTAGTCCCGTACTAGCTTCTATGAAGAAAATAACTCTACCCCAGCCAAAACCAGCACAATGGCAAATGAGAATCAGGCATTTCTAGGGGAAATGGTGATGAACTCCAGATCTGGATGGTTTTACAGACTCCCACAGGAGTTCAGTTCACCTTTGGGTTTGCAAAGAGAGTCTGTCCAACAGGCACAGGAATACCCTCAGGCTGGTTATTCCTCTTCTTCACTATAATTAGAGGACACCTATCTGACAGAGAAAAATCACGTCTGGTTCAGGTCACAGAGCTGAATGAAGCAGACTGTGGCCCCTGAAAGCCACTCACACACCTCATGGCTCAAAGGCAAGGCATGGATTATTGTGGGACTAGGAAGAGGATCCATGTTTTTGAACAAATCACCTGCTGTTTTTAGCCCAGACACTGTGGCATAAAAGTGCACCAAATGAAATAACAGATAAAACACAGACATGGAAACCAAGACAACCAAGAACTGATGGACTTCACATGACAGAAATAACCCCAACAGATCAATACCAAACCAGGCAACCCAGAAAAACCTGCAGTCTGAAATAGTCCTCTGCCAGATTGAGAGCAGAAGCTACTTCCATTTCAGAAGTGAAGGAGTCACTCACACGCCAGGTATAAAATATAAACACCAGACACTTGGCGTTGTGCAGCTACCTGACAAAGGCATTAAGTTAGCTGGACTCGCTTGAAGCACAGTCTTTTTATATTTTCAAAACACCAAGTTCCGTGCAAGTATTCTGGCTGCCATGGCAACGTGGTACATTTGTTCCCGAGTGTCATTTCCCATCACAATTGGGTTTTTTTTTTCAGAACTTTGCCCCACTTCAAAACTTTGGTTGCTGAGGCAACATCTCCCTTTGAAGGGAAGAGATTGGCTGGGCCCATCTGTGCCCAGGCAAGGGCTCTTCTTTGAAGACCAGCGTGCTACGGCAAGGGAGGAGGCGTTAGGGAGGCTAAAAAGATACCCAGGGAAGCAGGGGGAGAGGAAGGAACTGTGCTGGGAAGTGGCGTGGAGGGGCAACACACGCCTTCGTGCGAGGCAGGTGGGTCGGGCTCCGAGTGGGAGGCTCCAGGCTTAGCACAGGCGAGCTGATGTGCCACATTACATCACTGGGGATATTAAATGCAGTCTCAATGAAATAACACTTTGCCTTTGATGCATCCCGTGAGGATCTCGTGGAGACAAGTAGTCCTCACAAGACCTCTACAAGAAAGGAATTTGTCACTGGGCTTGTTTGACAGAAGAAGTGACCGAGGCAGAGAGAGCTTGAATGAGCTACTGAAGGTCACCCAGTAAATTAGTGGCTGATACAGGAATAAGCCCCTGGTGGTGTTGTGTTTCATTCATAAGATCATCATTCCTCTGATATTTAACTTACGCTTAAACAGAAACCCATTTACCTTCTGCAGAGAAGCACTGCAATCACTTTTTCCCTCGTTAACATATTACAGTCCTCACCTCTGCTATTTGTCAATGTATTTGGCTGAAACACACTGAAGCAGGGACTCCATTCTTTCCAGACAGTGGGGCCCAGATCCGCATTCTTCCTGAAATCCCACTGCAATCAGCGTGATCACGACCAACAATCATAACAGCTCTTTAATTGGGGTCATTCCCACCTTCCTCTTGACTGGAAACATGGAAGGGGCACAGCACCACCATCGCTTGGCTGCTTATGGACTCTAGCAGACTCACAAACACAGCGAGCAGCTTCAGGAGGCAGCAGCATGCTGCATCCAGCAGAAAGAGCAAACGGGTTGTGGAGGAGGCCCCGGAAAGGTGGCCGGGTGACCGTTGAGCAGAAGCTGGTGGCTCTGAGGAAATGCACAGGATGAGGCCATGCGTGTGCCACAGGATTGGGCACAGGGAGAGGAGCACAAGACGAGAACAGGCAAGATACGGCGAAAGGACGATAGCATGGAGGTGAGCATGGCACACCGCTGCTGCTAATGCAGGGACTGAGAGTGAAACCTGGGAAATCTGTACTGGGAAGACTATCCTGACACAAATCAGTATGAATGACATGAGCAGGAAAATTAGCTTTCGTTTCATTAAAGGTGCTGAGGAGACAGAATTGAAACAGCAGCAAATATAGACCAGCCAGGCAAAACTCTTCAGAGGGGATTTATTCACCGTGTCACTGGCCTTTTGTGGAGCAGAGGTGTTCCCCACAGAGGGCTGTGATTCAGCCCATGTGGAGAGGAAGGCCTGAGATGGAAGAAAGGTGGGAAAACAAAAAAGAGCTAACAACAGAAGGAGGGGGACATTACAGAGGTGAAAAGTGATGGCACACATTTCTCTGCCTCTTAAAGAGCAGGGAAGAGTTCAGGGGGATTAAAAAATACTGTGGATGTGGCATCTGTAGGATGAAGGAAATCCCCACAAGCAGAGCCTGGGATTGAAGAAGCTGGATTTCATCCGTCCTTCTTTGTGGCTAACTCTTGTGCACCTTGGGCTAAGACATGCTGTTTTCCTGTGCCCCAGCTCGCTCCTCTGCAGGAAGGATGACCGGACTTCTCTACCACCAAAGGATTTGAAAGGATAGATATGTTACTGATTGCAAGGTGCCAAGTCACTGCTGCAATAAGGAACCAGTTTAGGACTGAGGAGTGAGATTGTAGAGGCATGCTTTACACAAGATCTCCCTCTCAGCAGCCCTCGTTAGCCCTGTATTTCCCCTGCCTCCACCAGTACCCATCCGTCTTCTCACATGCACTGTCCAGGCAGCCTTCAGCTGCACTAACAGCCCTTTGCTCTGCTGTCACGTTCACATGAGGGAGCCCAAAAAAGTGGCCAGAAAAATCAGAGAAGCTGGCTCGTTTAGAGCAATTTGGGCTGTAGGGATTTCACCTACCTCTTGCTGCTCGCTGTGGGACCCAGAACAGAACCATTTACATCCTTTCTTATTTAATAAGCAGGTGGTTTACATGCTTAAAACAAATTACCACTTCAACAGGGGTTCTCCAAAGCCCTCGACTACTGCACTGCCTGTGAGCCAGCATCTTTCCCAGCCTGGAGATGCGCACAGTAGGTGCTGCTGAAAAGCAAAGCCAATTAGTAGATACAGGGTTGGTACCAGCTATTTCTTGGCCAGAGGGCACAACTGATTTGTTAGGCTAGCTCGCTATATCTCCACTTTGCAGCCTGTGTCTCAGTGCCCCAGTTCCAGACTCATGGTGACTCTGATGCCCGTGTACAGGTCACTGAAGATTAGGCTTTGGTTTCTTTCCATTTCAGCAATTCATAGCTGACTGCATATGCAGAGTCGATACAAACCCACTGCCTGGATCACCACCTGCCTGTTCCAAATCTGGGTCACTGTGGCATTTAAAAACACAAACAGCCGACACAGCCCTGCCAGGCAGAAGCAAAGAAGGAAAGCAAACATGAGAAGTGCTCTTGATGTCACAAGGAGGCAGCAGGCTTTGTCTTTCTCCTGCATTTAATAGTCTTTGATGCTTCCTTCCCAAGGATGTTGAATTTTAACTGCCTCTTCCATGTTGACGGAGGAGACCAAAAATGGCCTATGCTGATTGTATGCCTGGCAGAGAACTCCCTAAGGGCTGCATCCTCCACATCCTGGGACACTTTCTTCTGTCCAAGTGACCGCAAAAGCAGCCCGAGGAGTGACTCCCATGGTGATATTTCTCTGGTGATTTCCAGGGATTGCCCACAACCCCAGAATTCTCTTGCCTGGACACTGACTACAGGGAGTTTCCCTCACTGGTCCTGGGGCTCAGCACGGCTTTGGCAACCCCACCTCATGTCCTGCAGTGTTTGCTGAGGTTATGAGACCCCAAGGTAGTGCACTGCCCCCACTCTTCTATGGGTGACGCAGAACGTCCCTGGGGCACAGATGAACCAGATGAAGAAGGTGAAGGAGGCCCTATAGCTTCTGATATACTCCAGCACATGGCAGAGGTTGAAGAAGCCCTCAGGACCTCTTTCCTGCCTGCTGATCCCACTGTGGGGGGAGCAAGTCCTCTCCCATGCTCGAGCATCTGAGAATTGCCTGGGAGTCTCCTACTCCCAAAGGCAAGCTGTTCAGCAGCTGCTGGATGGCCCAGCAAACAAACAGGCAACTTCTACAAAACGTATCTGGACATCAGCCATATTAACCATGAGTGTTGCTCTCCCCTGTGGATACAACAGCTGCCCATTGGAATAAACAGGAAACCATTTTATCCTCTGAGGAGCAAGAAAGGTGAAGGGGTCATGACTGTAAATTGTGTGTCTCTGGGTTTGGGGCATGCAGCATGAGCCACAAACAAATAGGTCTTCTGTTTTTTCTCATAGAGCAGGGACTCAAATGCTGGGCTTCGCCTGAGCTGGTTCTCTGACCTAATGTTACCCTTTTCTCCAGTGTAAGAGACAAAAGAGCAGAAATCCTGGTTTCTCCACTGAGGTTTTGAAAGCAGTCAAATAGCATGGTGTGGGGAGGCATTGCAGCAATAGGCCTGCCAGGTCACACGCAATACAGGTGTGGATCTGTCTTGTTTGATTCTGCATGACCACAAGTGGTTGTTTTGTGCAGTCCCAGCCACGAATACATGTGCTTCTGCACTTTGCCTTCCTAACAGTTGGTGATGTTCATCAGGGAAAGCTTTGAGCCCCTCTGGCATCAACTTTTATTGGCCATTTTAGAGTCCTTACTTTTTTATGCTCTTGGAARGCAAACCAATTTTACATCAAAGGAAGGCAGACAGTGAGAATGTGCTTTTGGCCATGGAGCGCTTTGATTGCTGGGCTCCTTGGTTGGACGTTTAGGGCCTGTGTCACTCAGGCGGTCAGGTGAGCTGGGCCAAAAGGAGCCTTCTGACCTCAACACCTCAAGTTTCACTTCAACTCAAGACTGGGGAAGCTTCACCCTCTTTCCATGTGATGTATCTATTACTGTAAGTTGTATCTGCACCTGAACAGGGTACAGTAAAGTGACGTCGGTTCAGTGTAGGCAGTAGTGATGTTGCTGTGGAAACCATGATATTTTAATTGCCTGACTCCGGAGAATCCAGGTAAATCAGATACTGTAGTTCCCCCATTGCAGCAACTCTGCTGCCGATATATCTGGGCTGAGCATCAGATACGTAGGGCTCTGCCCCGGACCAGTTTATGAGAGCCACGTGGCGCTGGGGAAGTTGTTCCCCTCTTTGTGTCCTTTGGTTCTGCCCAACCCAGGCCCTAACCTTTCACCTGCTGGACCCATATGGACGGGGAAGCTCCCAGGCCAGTGACAGTCTCTGCATTCCTGGTCAGACCACCAAACACCTCTTCATTACAAAGTACAAATAGAAGATAACTGATAATGTTGAATACACACCTTATTCTGGTGTGAGGGTCTAGGATGGTGATATTACCTGCATGCTAGATGACCTGTCAACCATCGCTCTAAAAACCTTATAAATATTTCAAGCAGCATGCGTTTAACTCCGTAGTCTTAGTGATATACTGAAGTTCATCTTTATGGTCAGTTGTGACAGAGTCCACAAAGTACCAGGTGCAGTCTGAGACCTGACAGATTCCACCAAGTGAAGGATTTCCAGAAAGGAAAGATGCCTACGTATCTATTTATAGATGCCTATTTATACCGCAGAGGTGCTGGATGCTGATGAGCACACAGCATGTGGCCAGCTGTGGATAGATCTGCTTTCCACTCAGCAAGCATTTCATGGGTACTTTGATCAAGGCAGACAGGATAATGCTCCTGCTTTCACTCTGAGGGCCCAAAAGCATGTGGTGCAAAGGGCATATAAACAGTATTGCCTGCCTTTTCTGCCCAGAGGTCTGTGTGCTTTCTGGCCAAATTGCCCACAGAGGAGTCTGAGAGAAGTCAAAAAAAGGTATTAGAAACAAAAAGGAGTGGTGGGATGAGGTAAAGATCAAGAACAGGGAGAGGTGGAGCAGCTTGGCCGGATGAAAGCTGAAGGGCAGGGAGGAGAGGAGCGGCCAAGAAGCAGCAGATGGTCCAGAGGACATTCTCTGACACGTGACCGTTGGTGTCCCATTCCTACCAGGCAGCTCTGAGAGCTGATCCAGCATGTTATACTCCAGTGTCCTGCCTGCCTGCCTGTGAAGGTGGCAGGCCTGAAAACAGAAGTGGGAGACTTGTGCTGGGTGCTCTGCAAGGTGGCCAGGGACTGACTGCAATGCCCAGGAAGGGGAATAGGAGGGGATGACCATGCAGAGGAGAAGAGAGAGCAGGCATGAGGCATGCAGTGGGGTGGAGGAGGAGAAAATTGACTGATTGGCGTTGCTGAGAGAGACCTGGAGTAGAGGTGCGCAGGAAGGAGCAAAGGATGTTGCAACGGGATGGGCAAAATGCGACGAAGAGCAGTAGCGGGCATTTGTATATCACAGCTGTGGGAGAATGAGTGGTTTGGGATTTTGAAGGAACCTAGCCCAGAATTAGGGGATACAGGCTGTTAGTCAAACCTCCTAAAGGACTCGAAACTCAATGTGAGGCACGCGCCCAGCAGACCACATCACAGGCACCCAGAGCCATGGCACGTGTGTGCCATTCCACAGGGTGATGTTATGGCAGCATGGCATGGCTGCACCGTGGTCTCCCTCCCAGAGACTTCTCCCTTTGTTTCTTGGTCTTTTCTGGCACTGTCCAGAGCAAAGGACAGGGCTTTCCTCACCTCCAGGAGATCAGTTCTCAGCCTGGCAAGGGCTGGACAGGCCCTAGCTCCTGTTAATGTTATTTATGTCAGCAGGTAGACTCTGCCACTGAGATCAGACTACCATTGTGCCAGGCACTACACAAAATCATGGCAAGAAGTGGTCTGTGCTCCAAAAAGGTTACTATCCAAGACAGACAAGGAGATGAAGCTGCTTGCTCAACTGGCCCAGTAAGTCAATAGCAGAAAGGGGGAAGGAGCGCTGGCTTCCTTTGTTGGAGGTTGGTGCCTGCTGGACCAGCTCAGATCGTTTCTCACATTGCCTGTATCAGCATAGCCCGCTTGCCAGTGTTTATCTCACATCCTTGAGCAACAGCCCTCAGGACTCTGCAGTTCGGTTTTGTTTTATTTTATGGAGGAAGTGACACTCACAACACGCTCAGAGGTTATGTTGCTGCATTGCAACAGCTCCCATCCTACACAGAGATGGAAGAGATCTGAGCGCTACAGATGTGATGACTCAGCTTTGCTGGATTTTATAGTAGTGGAGCTCCACTGACATTTCCACAGAGATGTTCTGATGAGCTTGGTGTAAGAGGAAAAAGACTCAAACCTAGTGAAGCTGCCCCAAAGTTAGCCACCCAAAGCAAGCCTTCATCAAAGCCCTTCTCCTCCAATACAGCAGTGCAGCACACAGGGAAGAAGGACATGCGCATCTCCCCAGTTTGAGATGCCTATGATGCAAAAATACCTATTCGATGTAGTTGCCCTGACCTCCTTTTGTTGTCAACAGAGAGAAAACAAGTGCAATTAGGGCACAGCTGCTCTGGTTTCTTTTAAACATTTACTTTGGATAAAACAACTTGCTGTCCAGAAGCACTCGCTCATCTGCACTGACACAGACAGCGCCTTGCTCAGACACAGCTCCTGATGCCTGGTCAGATGAATCCCAACCTGGCCCTCCCATGGAGAACCAAAAAGGCTGGCAAGAACCCAGTGCACTGGATCTCCTTGGAGTGAGAAACTCCCCTCTGCTCACATAGATTAACACATCTCATGCAGAATTACATGTAATTTGCAAGTTCTTCGGGGGCTAATTCATTGTGGCAAGAGGTGGGTGGCTCCTACACAAGCCCAAGCTTTGAATCAAAGGCACCTTAGCATCCCTGGTGTTTACACTCCCCCAAACTGTACTTCCCAAGGAGATAAGCCAAGGGTGGGGAAGAGGCCTCCTGTGCCAATGACATAGTGCTGAGTTAAGGAAGGGACAAGGTGAGCCCTGTAGGCGAGGTAAGGGATGTGAAGTGGCTACATCTGTCTGATTTTACTCTCCCTGTTGGCCTTGGATTTGAGAACAGTATTTTTGGTCATCTAAGGACACCCAGACAGGGACTCTGTCCCAAGTCTCAGCATGCCAAAACCTCAGGGATGAGCAAGAATAGACACCTTCACCAGGAGGATGACCACTCCTTTATCAAGTAGCCATCATTTGAGGAAAAATCTGGTCATCTTCACCAGGAGGACCATCAATCCCTTATCAAGTAGATACCACCAAGCACTACCACTCTACCCAAATGAGAACTGCTTTTCCTCCCCAAATTTCCATCTGCAGTGCGATGATCAAAACAAGCCATTACTAATCAATGAACTCAAATTCCAAGATAATGCCAGAGTTGCACACATCCCAGCTCCACTTCTTGTGATAGAGCTGCATACATTAGTTGCTAAACAATGTTGTTTCAAGCCGTACGTACACTTACATAACCTTGTACCATATAATCAACACATTTCATAGCACGAAGAGATCAATCATTCTGATTCCCGTCACAGAAATATACCTCTGCTCCCTATCATGTCATGAAAACAACAAGAAAAAACAACAAAAAGAATTTCCAACCTCCACACCTGCCAACGCCCAGCATAGCTTGATGTACCTTGAAATGCTGGCTCTTTTAAAACCCGTGAGGACCACCTGACCACCACTGGCAGTTAGCAGCCAAAATGCAGCCAGGGGCTACGGCTCCAGCACAGAGCAAAGATCATGGGGAAAGGCTGGGGGGAGGTCTGCAGGTGGAGGGAAGGAAAAAGAAGGAAAAGGAAGGAAAAGGAAGGAAAAGGAAGGAAAAGGAAGGAAAAGGAAGGAAGAGTAGTGATGGAAACTGAGCCCTTTGCACTGTGTTCCCCTCCCCAGTTCCCTTCCCAGGATACTCTCCACCCAGCCCTTCTCCATCACTGGGTGTTCTTTCCAAGCCTGGAATGGAGACTCGCAGCCTCCTCCAGAGGCAGCATTAACAGCAGGCTCTGGGTACCGGTCCCATACTCACCTCTCTGTTTGTTTTCTTCTTGCTGCACCTCTGGAAGAAGGACCATAGATAAGACAGGTACTGCCAGCATCTCCGAAGCAAAGACAGARGTACTGGGGAAGGGTGGCAGGGGTTGAGAGACCTGTAGGACCCGTTACTATAGCGCTGCATGGGCTACAGCACGTGGCAGGGCAACAGCCACACCACCACCCTGCTGCTTTGGGGCCATGTTGACCCCGCTCTAATGGGCCACCTCCTGATGCTAAAATATCGAATGCTTGACCAGGGGCATGGGAGCATGTGAAGTGGGTGGGATCCTTTCAAATAGACACTGGCAGTTTTGGGGACTTCAGTCTCCAGGTGAAGATCTTGCCCCGGCATTCTCACTTCCACTTATTCCTCCTCCATGGAGCTGATCCTCTCCACGGAGAAGCAGCTCAGGGAAGCTGCCTCCCCAAGGCGTCTCTTTTTTTTTTTTAAAGGGAAGAGTGCCTGCTTTTGCCCCAGCGCTGCTTGCTTCAAGAAGCCCCAAAAGGTGCCTGGCACCTGCAAAAATATGGGGCAATAAAATCACTGGCGTGAGCTTTCCAGAGACCCATCCCTGCAGGGAGCTTTTGGGCCAGCCTTCTCCCCCCCCAGCCCCCCACAAAGGTCGGGCCCATGTGAAAAACAGGAGGATGAACAGCAGGGGGCTGCTTCTCCAAAATGCAGCCTGTCTTGTCAGGGCCACCACTACCCCGTCTCTGCAGATGGAACCCCAACCCCATAACCAGCTCCAGCCATGGCCGGAGTGCACCATGCACCTCTCAAAACATCCAAACAGAAGCAAACAGGGATACTGTTCGGCCCCCATGGGTCGCAGGGGAACCTAGCCCTTCTGTGACAGCTGCCAGGCTAGGTGCACCCTGCACCCCACCATCCCGTCCCAAAGGGACCCCTTGGTTTCCCCTCTTGGAGGAGAAGGCAGCACTGTGTGCAGCGCCATGGCCCAGCATCCTCAAGGCTCTGGTACCCTCTGCTGGCCCTGAACGTCTCTCTTGTTAATGACGCCTCTCCTGGGGTGTGTTTTTCAGCCTGAAGGTCACTTCCAGACACAGCAGCAGCCTCTCCAGCACCTGCAGCAGCTTCGCTCGCCTGCAATGCCTGACGCTGCACTGTCTTCAGAGTCCCCCACCGGCGCTCTCACACATCCGAGCTGGCCCCGAGCTGCCGAGAGCAGGGATCTACCCACACCTTATGTCTTCGGGAGGACGTTTAAGAGAACCAATACTACTTCGCTAGAAATGATAAAAACCTGCAAGGTTTGCACTTGACAAGTGCAAGGTCGTGCAGCAAACACAGAAGAGTGAGTGGCTGCACAAGTCCACCCCAGAGCAGAGAGCCCAGGAGGGTGGGACAACCCTCCCTATGGCCATTGGCACATGAAGGATGTGGCAAAGGCTACTTGGAGGAGGGCACAAGGAGTGCTCTTGGGCATCACCCCACATTCCCATCCTCACTGGGGCAAGCAGGGGGCTCTGCCCATGCCTCCAGCAAGGCTTTCACACAGCCCTTTACACTGCAGGGTAAAGCATTTGCCTGCTGCAGCCCTTGGAGAGGGGTAGGAGGGATAAGCAAAGAGCAGCTTTGAAGCAAGAAACAGCAAGTCGTTTCCTTCGCTGCTGCTGGCAGATGGGGAAGACGGCAGCAGCCTGCACGCAGGGACCGGGTAAGGTGCCTCCTGCACTGCTGAGCCCAACAGGGCAGCCTGTGCCAACAGGATTTATGCCTTAATAGACAGATTAAACCCTGAACAAGAAACGAGTTTCTGCCTTCAGGACTGCTGATGCTGCCCACGGGGCTGTGTCCTGCCTCGAGGTGAGTCCCCACGGTGAACGCTGGGCAGTGGGTAACACGGCGAGCAGGAGGGATGCCTTTCCAACCAAAATCCTGCACCACCTCCGAAGGGAGAAGGGGATACATCCCCCCTGTCCCTCTGGGCAGCCAAAGACCCTGGGCTACACATATTAGTTTTTATTTTAATACAAACTAAAAGCTTTTGGAGTTCAAAGAAACATCGATGTGACACAGTGACAGAGCACCCAAGGGAACCCTGACCACCCCAAACCCTGGTTCAAGAGGGAGGTCCTGCATTGTTTAGCTCCCAAGGAAAAGCTTCTTCCAGGAGCAGGGAAGCACTCTGCCTGCATGTGGGCAGGCGTCAGGCAGCAGCGGTTCCCTCCCCGCGCGTGGGACAGGGAGGTCACTTGATGCGGTAAAGGACTTTGCGTTGCATGCGGTGCTGGATCTCCCCCCGCCGCATCATCAGCTGCAGCACCTTGTAGATGGCATGTTCTGGGTATTTCTGGAAAAGGGGAGAGCAGGGGGAGATAAGCCAGCAGGGAAAAGCTCATTGGAGCCCATCAGGAACCTGCAACCACCACTAAAGCCTGGCTGTGCCTCTCCGGAAGAGCACCAGGTGCTGATGCTCCTCTCCCTTTTCACTATTTCAGGTCTGACTGCAGCCAGTCTCACAAATCAAAGGGTTCTGGTTTCAAGGGTGGGACCCCAACCTACCTGAACAGCCCCAAACCTCAGTGCTTTTGCAGAAAAATGAGTTCCCACCTCACCCCCCTTAAACTCTGCAATCACACTGCACGCCGCTCCCCACAAACAACTTCAAAAGCAAATATGACCAGCCACCTCTTGGGGAATGGGTTTCACTCCCCGAGCGGCAGCCTGCGGTCCCTGGTTTCACAGCCCAACCCTCCACGGGGTCCCTGGCCGACCTGCCGCATGAAGTCCTGGACGATGCTGTGCTCCGACACCTGAGAGCCAATGGCAAAGCGGCGCTTGAGCTGCTTCTCAATGCGGGACAGCATCTCTTGGTCCTCCTGTGTCGTGAAGCCTTCTGCCCCTGGAGAGAGAGAGGCTGTGTGAGCTCTCTGTGCTGCCCAGAAGTCACTCTCAAAGCCAGAGTGCCCGTCTCCTGTGCCTCCCCCACCACACCTGCATGTCTCAGAGACTTTAGGGAACCCATGAGCAAATCTACCATCTTGTGGAGCTCCAAAGACACAGCTGAACGTGGACCTGTCTGCTGGTGCTTCCTTCAAACCCTTTGTGCCATGCTGCCTCCCAAGGAAACATTGTCTCCACCCCCACAGGGAAGAGGTTAGAGAACAAAAAGGTTGGGGAACCACCTCCAGCACTGGACTCTGCCCTTGGGACCACGAGGGGCCAGGGCTCCCTCCCTTGCCCAGCACGGGTGGAGACCCTCAGTGTCATTTGTCATTGCCCTCCTTGTAAGCCACAGCCCCACGGCCGTGACAGCCCCTGGCTGCAACAGGCATTGCTTTGCCTTTGCTCAGAAAGCAGGTCCAGCATCTGCCCGGGGGGTGCCTGGTAGCACCCCCTGCACCTGCCAGCCTGGTCCTGGGAGCAGAGCTCATCTCTCCTTGCCCTGAGCAGCCAGGCCCAGCACGTCCCTCCTTCTCCCAGCACAGAGCATCTCCCCCTCACCTGACAGGCTGCCTGACATGGCTGCATCAAGCGTGGACACCTGGAAGAGCCGCAAGGCCTCCTCAACGTCCGCCTCGGTGGCGAAGGGCTGAAGCTTCATCTTCCCCAGGGACTCGGCAATGCGCACAATGGCCTCCAGCTGCCTGCGGCCAAAGGAGATGTTCCCTGCTTTCTACCACAGCTCCAAGGGGTCTTCTCCTTCCCCCCGACCCCTGATACCCCACCTATCCCACTCCAGGCACCTCCTGCCCTGCCCAAGTACCACCTCCAGTGTCGCCCTGTTCACAGAGGGCTCTCCCAGACCCCAGCACCCCACTAACCCCCTTCCTACACTACTCCAGCTGACTCCCAGCGATGCAACCCCAACCCTGAGGGTTTTGGTGGGGCGAGGAGGGCAGGGTTGCTCACCGGATGGTGATGGGGATGCTGGAACGGCGGTCGCTCTCCTGCTCGTGCTGGCGAGTGCCGCTCCGCATCAGGATGTAGCGGTTCTTCAGTTTCTCTGCTGCTGCTGCCGACAGCCGAGGACCACACTTCCTGCAAGGGGGGACAGGAGCTGAAGGCAGCGCTGCCAGGGAAGGTCCCCTGGGCTGGGCAGGGGGGTCCCTGGGCACCCCTCACTTCCTTGGGCCACGCTGTGGCACCGTTGCAAGCTGCTTTCGCTTCCCTTTTTTCAAGGCAGGAGTTAAAAAAAGGTCACCCAGACAGAGCACTTGCAACTATCGGCTGCATGGTTTGCTTCTCACCACCRCCTCCCACCATGCAGCAGCCCGGGCGCTGCCAGAAAGTCATGCCCCTCACTCACGTCCGACAGAAGGAGATGAGCTTCTTCAGCTTGTTCAGCTCAATCTCACCCTCCACAGCCTGGGTCTGTGTCAAGGCGCTCACATGTAAGGACATCACATGCTTGGCCAATGTCTAGGAGAGCAGAAGGCAGTCAGGCAGCAGGAACCCCCGCCTCTCCCTCCCGAAAAATGGGGCACCATAAGTCCCAGCTGCACCCAGGCACCCTGACCCACCATGTCTCGCTCTTCATTGTGCTCATCCTTGACAATGAAGATCATGTCAAATCGGGACAGAATGGTGGGCATAAAATCAATGTTCTCCTCGCCCTTGGTCTCGTCCCAGCGCCCGAAGACAGAGTTGGCAGCTGCCAGCACTGAGCAGCGGGAGTTGAGTGTGGTTGTGATTCCTGCCTGCGGGGGGAAAGAGAAATGGATGGGATCAAGACCAGATCCATGTCACGGCAGGGCTAAAAGGCTATTAACTCGTAGTGAAAGGTCCAAAGCAGTTTGCAAGGACTCATCCTCAATCACTTGCATTTAAATAAAACCCCTTAAGTAGCACCCCTTAAGTAGCAACCAATTGCTCTGTAATGGTTCCACATTGGAGAGGCAGCACAGGAGCTACATGGGGCTGGACCTCCATGTTCTTCTGGAGGAGGACTGGCTTCAGCTGAGACTTGAGCACTGAATAACTTCATTTAAAACCTCATGTCAAAGGCAAGGACACACAAGACCCTATCACCAAGTTTGCAACCTGGGACAGAAACTGGGTGGCTGGGGCTGAGTCCTGGTTTGCAGGTAGTAGGGCAAGAGTGACCAGCGAGGAAAAGTCGTGGTGGGTGTTCTGTTACCAGGGACCGAACAGCTAAGGGGTGAGCCAGAGCAACCAGGAGGGAGCAGAGGTGCTACAAAAAAAATGTTGAGCAGTGGAAATGAAGAGAAACTCTGATCTGAGAGAAGACCTGGCACCATGATGTCAGGCAGTTTCTGTAGATCTTCTGAGGGTGTGGAAAGCAGCGGGAAGGAAGAAGTGACATCAGGCTGTGACACAGGGATATCAGCAGAACTATTAAATTTAGAGGAGCAGACGACAGGCAGAGCAGAGGGAGCTTGTTTCAGTCCTGCTGAAGGTTCAGGCTGCCTGAGAGAAGACAACCCAAAGCCTACAGGCAGGGCTGACCAGTCTCAGATCAGAGAAACCAGTAACCATCAAAACCACTGCCTGGACAAGCCACTCCAAAATGGGCAATTCTGGCAAAGGATGCGCAACTGCTGGTTGCTGGGCTCCTGGGGAAATCCAGCAGCAAGTCAGGCTCCCGTCCCGGGGCGACACACACCCGCAGCTCACCTTCGCAATGGAGATGGTCTGCTGCTCCATGGCCTCGTGGATGGCCACGCGGTCATCCTCCCTCATCTTCTCATCCGAGGCGGGAGAAATGAGGTGGAGTGAAAAAAAACAGTCACCATCAGTCACCTCCACCGGACCTCAGCGACACACCCACCGATGCTGACCCCCGAGGTAAAGCTCTGCGAGGACCTCTGCTCCGGAGCGCAGGACGTAACCAGAATTTCCCTGCAGCCCCATCCCCTGACCTTCCCCAAAAGAAAGCGAGGCAGCCTCAGGAGAGTCGCCCTTTCTCCTGCAGCTCTGGGCTCTCCTGGGAGCAACCGGCAGCCCAAGGGCTCTCTTCCCCGCTCCCGCGCAGACAGCCCGGCGTGTACCTTGTCGAACTCATCGATGCACACCACTCCCCCGTCCGCCAGCACCATGGCTCCTCCCTCCATGAAGAAACTCCTGGAGGAAGGGTCGCGGATCACCGAGGCTGTCAAGCCGGCAGCGCTGCTGCCTTTTCCCGAGGTGTATACCTAGCAGCGTGAGGGACAAGGAAGGGACAGCACGTCAGCCGCCATGGGACCCAGGCGCCCACTGCTCCAGCTGGAAGAGAAAGCACCCCCGCACTGCAAAATCCAGAGCTGCTGGAGGAAACGCAAAGCCCTCCAGAAAAACCCCTCAGCACATGCCAAAAGCAGATCTGCTGGGTACTATTGCCTAGTCCCAGGCCGCGGACTAAGCAGCTGTGATGCACCGGAGGGCTTGCAGACACACAAATACAGGTATTAAGTACATAACAGGGAGTGATTCATTGTTTGGTGGGCTGCTGCATTAGCTTTGTTTTCCCCCTGAGGGAACAACGCAGTCAGAGGCTGAGTTTAATGGAGACTACAAGAAAACACAGCTGAAAATGTAATTTCATGCCTGGGCTCAGCCTGGAGGTCCGTGCCTGAAATGCAGTCAACTTCATTTGTCCTGACCAGCCAGCCTCACTGCTGATCAAGTCTCAACAATAAACAACAGCACCAGTCACGTCTTTGGACGTCTGCAAATAGCCCTGCTCATACCATAATGAAAGGTATTACTCGCTTCCCCTTCCCTTTCTCATCCCCTGTCCTGCACCCCATCTCTTCCAGGCTAGCACCAGAAATGGCAGTTTGCACCTCTGCCAGCCAGTCTAGCTGTGGATGCAGGTACCTGCTGTGACCGCAGTCTCGTCTTCGGTGCTATGCAGGGAGCAGAAGCAAGAAACGAGCCACACTACAAGCAGGCACCTCAAACCACCTACCCCGATGGGCGAACACTTCTCGACGAACTTCAGCAGCTGGGATTTGGCCGTGCCGGGGTCACCCAGCATCAGTAAGTTGATGTCTCCTCTGCGGGTCAGTCCATCTGGGAGCCTGGAGCGACAGGGTGGGAAGAAGAGCAGGAGGAGAGATGGTGAGCCTTCATTTTGTTAGCCAAGCATTGCTGACAAGTGGTAGGTGGTTGGTAGCACCGCCAGAAGACTGTATGAGGGCTTTGTGCCACGAATGACACCCCTGCCACCATTCTCTCTCCACCAGGCTGACTTTTCCCCACCTCTTGCGAGAGCCTCCAAATAAGAGGCAGGCAATGGCCTTCTTGATGTCGGTGCTGCCGTAGATGGAGGGCGCAATGCTCTTGGCAATCGTCTCGTAGATGTTGGGCATGGCAGCAAGGCGACGAAGTTCCTCCTCTTCTTGAGGCGTCACTGAGCCAGCAAAGCTGTGTCCTGTACAGGGATGAGGAGAATGAAGCAGCAGTGAACAAATGGATGTTTTAAAGTAAATGACACTACTCCCCCCACACTCGCTACATCAAAATTCCTTCTTGAAAATCACCACCAGGTGGGAAGGTTGGAGAAGGCAGGCGTTTGCTATCCCAGCAAAGCAGGCTGTGTCCTTAGAGGCTGGTAGGAAAAAGCAAGGATCTTGGGCAAAGCAGCTCTGGAGGAACCAGTGGGAGAATTACAGTCAGGACCATGTTTTAAAAATACAGCCCAATTTTACCATCAACTTCAGCCCAGATCTTCAGGGACGGCTTAGCAGATTCCCACTAAGATCAATAAGATAAAAGAACTTAAATACCCTGGAGGACTCAGGCTGAAGCCTTCTCATTTAATATCACTGAGAAAAAGTCATACAGGACACCCGAGTAACCAGGGCAAGTTAGACCCCTGGACTGGCTCAGCAGAGAAGGACCCAGGCTGTGATTTCATACAGTCCTTGCTGAGGGTCTGTCTTGCTCAGGGAGGGGGGCTCTCCTAACACCAGGCTACCACCACAGAACAGACAGGCACCAAAAGCAGCCCTCACCTGAGCCCTCCACGTCCACCTGGATGCCCACCACACGGATGTAAGCACTTCGGATGCCCACGCCCACGTTGTCACGGCTTCTGTTCTTGCTCTGGGCAGATTTCTTGATGGAGTAGATGCCCATGATAGTGACTCTGTTCCCCGGGACAACTTTGTCACACAGGTACCTAAGAGGAGGAAGGGGAAAGCAGAGGATGGTAGTGGAGGAAAGGATGGCACCAGCAACACCCGCTAGCCCAGCGAGGTGATGGGGGGAGACCACGCTGGTACCTGTCGCAGTACAGCTGCAGGTGCCGGGGCATCTCCCCGTGCGGCACAGCGTCCGGGGACTCCTGCAGCTTCAGGACCTGGAAGTCCACGCACTTGCATTTATCTGGCATGATGAAATAGGGGTCCAGCGGGCACTTTGGGCGGCCGGCTTGTTCTCTGTGCGGAGAGATCAGGGAAGGCTGCTGGCACTCAGTAGCCACCCCTGGGAGCCCCCCTGTAGGGGGGACAGCGGTGACAGAGCCCAGAGCAGCCGCCCCTCCGACCAGCGCCCAGCAGGCAAGAAGGGCAGTCACACAGGGTCGAACCAAAGGTGCATCGGGCCCTCGGTCTTGTCTTCAACAGCTGCCAAAAGCAAGCATGAGAACAAGCCAAAGACAGGGTGATACTTGCCTGAATACTCTCCCTGCCTCCCCCATCTCCCCTGCTAGCTAAAAGCAGGGAGGAAGGTAATTCATTAATTACACAGAAGGTAACAGTATAGACTCAGTGACATGGCAGGGCATTTTTCTCTATAACCTCGCAAACGAAGCAAATGTTAAGTGGTTTCTGGTGAGAAAGCAATTAGCGATGTGACAAGGCTGCCATCAACCTCCCAGTCTCTCGAGACGTATCTGCCTTGCTAGACTACAAGCTCTCCGAGACAAGGAGCACCTCCACGTCCTGCTGCCGTCTCAGTACATCACTACTGATGCCCGACTCCATGCAGGCAGGGACAGGGCTTTCGGGGAGGGTAACAGGAGAGTGCAGATGCACTCGTGCAGTCAAGGATCAGGAGCGAGGCCCTGTACAGACCACATGCAAGAACGATCCCTATCCCAAAGACCTCTCAAGCTGCATTAGAGATAAGGTGCAGAAAATAAATACTGGCAGGCACGAACTTGAAGACACAACCCACCACAATCGGTTGGCACGAGAGCTGCCACAGCAGCAGCCTAATGCTCACAGTTCACATGGGCATCAAGAGCTGTAAAGCAGGATTTGAAGGTTAGTAGCAAAGCATTCCTAGAGAAGGTAATGCAAAACAGCTGCCTGGGGAGGGGGGACGTGGAAGCAATAAGTTTGCTTGAAAAAGATAAGAATTTGATAGGAAGTTAGGACAGCAGCTTAATGCAGCATTATGGGACAGCTGGAGGCAGGAATGAACCTTTAGGTACCACAGGCAAAACACCCTACAGATAAAAAGAACTCCCTGGACATGGCTGCTCAACACTGCCTGCAGCACTGGTCATGCAGCTTCATGACCAGTGTGACCGCAGACAGATGGATCTAAAACCTGCCGGCCACGGGTGCACGCAGGCACAAGGGCAACTTGAAGGGCAGAGGCAGAGAGCAGCACAGATGATTCTGCCCTGTGTGACAGGGAGCTGACTCTACGCAGCCCGTATGGGATGGAGGGGGGGCAGGAGGAGGAGACGCAGCCTTTTCCCCCCCCCCCAGCCTGCTGCCTGCATCCCCATATCAGTCCTTACGTGTTGCATTTCCTGGGGAGAGCGTAACCCTCCAGGCCTGGGCGCACCGCAATGTTGCTGATGGTGTTGCGGCAGCTGCGGCACTGGATGGCTATTCTGGTGGCTTTGGCTCTCACAGGGGTTGCCGCAATTACAATCCCAGGGATCTTCACAAGGTGGGACATCTGGTCAGACTGAAAGGGAAAAAGTGAAGGGAAGTGAGAAAGCCGCCACTGGCAGATGAATGGGAAACTAAAGGCTTTAAAGAAACACAGTTCTTTTAGCTACGCTTCCCACATTCATGGGACTAAGGTACCAGATCAAAAAGCCTGCGCTTCTTGACAATGTCACTCTCTTCCTCTAGAGTAGTAGGCGAAGGTTGCATGACGTAAGCCATGCTGATTTCAAAACAAAAGAGAAAAGGACAAAACACTCCATGCAGAACATCACTACTAGCAATAATGTCCCCACAGCAGCAATCAGTAATAACAGTGCTTTGCAGTCAGATTTAAGTTGCAGAGTATCCCTGCTTGTAAATTAGTGTACAACCCATGTCCTGAACTACATGATCAAGTACCAAAGCTTCCCTGCAATCACAACCCCACACAAGCAAGCCCTGCCACTCACTGCTCAACATGGCAGCAGATTCACCTCACCTTCAGGCTGCGGATGTTGGCTGAGTTGGCATCCGATCTCAGCATGACCTGGATGTCTTGGAGAGTTTCCTCCCCTGAAGGACGAGGACGGGTGACCTCATCTGCGACTTCTTTTGCTGCTTCTTCCAACTACAAAGGGAACAACTAGGCTATTATGGGTATATTACAGTGTACCGTCAGGGCTGCTCTCAAGACATGACAATGTCAGCACGCCAGGTTGCCAGCCTCCTCCATCCTTACCAGCTGCAGGTGCTCCGCTGGTTGCTTGTACAGATAGTCAGCGAGATCTTCGTCAAAGCTGGCCAAGTCTTCCATCTCCACCTCCACCCAGTACTGACTCAGGTTATAGTGCCGTTTAAGCTCATCCCTGCAAGGCAGTAAGTGGTAAAGATTTGCAGGGCAGAAAGCACCAGTCACCCACAGTGACCTTATTACAAGCAGGGAGCAGAGAAGGCAGGTTCTGCAGGGAGTCCTTAGTTTGGAAAGCAAACGGGAAAAATCAGGAGAGTGCCAAGAGAAGCCTGGGGGGACCTAGGCAAACCTTTCACCCAAAACCACTTTGAAATGTGACATAAGACCGGGGACACCAGTGCTTGCAGTGACAATGTAAAGTATAGTGCTATACTTCACTAGAGTTACACGACCAGGCAGGCAATTAGAAAACTTCTACGCAGGATAATACCTATTATACCTAAACTATGATTAAAAAAAAGAAAGTAATAGCATAGCAGGCAATGTTCTCCTTAAAAAAGGCAGGGTGCATGAAATTCAGAGATTAAAGGTGAAAGATTTTCCCAGCCCTTGCATGATACATGTCCATATTCTCTCACAGTTGTGTCTCCAAGCTGCATAGGCAAAGGGATGGCCAAGGGACCTTCATAGCCTCAGAAGGCACACATGGACAGTGCTGCACTGATTTTAGTGGATACAGACAAAACTCCAGACCAGAAAGCACTAGGACTTGAAAACAGACCTTGAATTTCAGAACTACGTGCAAGTTTGGCTGTGCAGATCCCTCTGTTGTTACCTCTGCCACTGGCTGGCTCCCTAAAAATCTGGGAGAACACCAGACCTCAGTTTTCCTATAAGGTTAAATGGGAACAGCAACATTTGTTATACTAAGAGCTCTTTACAGTCTATGGGAAGAAAAAAGCTGACATGTGCTATTGTATACCTGGGGTGTGCATAGCAGGAGGGAGGTAAACAGCAAATCGGATGTGCAAAGAGGAGTGGGTAAGGCCACAGAAGGACAAGAGGGGTCACAGCAGCACCTGTATTTGAAGGTGAAGCCCGTCCGGTCCGTGCCCACCCGGTACTGCCGCAGAAACTCCTTGAACCGCTTCTGCAGCTGCGACTTCCGAACCTGCCCCTCGTCCACCGACGCATCGCCCCCAAAACTGTCGCTGTAGTAAATGCCGGGGTCGTCGAAGCCGGACATAGCGACTGCTGCTCCCCTGCGGGGGCGAGAGCGCACGGTCAGCCCCAAATGCCTCCCCCCCGCACCAAATGCCCCACGGGATCCTGCCCGCCCACTCCGGCTGCACAGCACCCCACGCACTGCCCCCTCCACCCCCTCMCCCCCAGTGTCCCACGGCACCCCCCCACCCCGCCCCGCTCCGCACCTCGCTGCCCACGGAAAGCCGCCACCAACTTTTTCGCGGCAAAAGCAGCGCGCGGCGGAAACCAAAGTGCTGCACGGGGCGCGCTACCGCCGCCGCCGCGCACTCCGATTGGCCCGCCCTCAGCGCGCCGCCGCGGATTGGGCCCCGGCTGCCATCCCGCCCCGCCCCAAGAGGAAGCGCGCAGCATCGCCTCTGCCGCCGATTGGCCGGGGCGTTCCGCCCCCTGCCGGCCGGGCGCAGTTTGGCGCGAAATCTGGGAGAGAAGGGCGGGGGGAGGCGAAGTGGCGGTCGGTCGGGACCATTGTGGCAGTGCGCGGAGGGGGGAACGGGTGAAACCATTGGGGGCCGGGGG